>APFE030511949.1:124187-210011 GCA_000404065.3 Pinus taeda
TTTAACCCCGTATAGAAACTACCTGCATACGAATTCTAAATCACAGGAAAAATAAAAATGCGAGAGCATAACACATAAAACACATATACACAGAGATTTCCCACTGGATCTCAAAACCGAGACTACCAGCTTGATTTTTCATTATGTTCCTTTCAATTTACAATACATATTTATACATGCCGAAGCATCCAATACCATGGACTGAAAACCATCACGTCCAAAACCATGGACCGAAAACCATAGGTAGGTTTGCCCAACCTAATACAGGGTCCAAAATTTTTTTCCCAAGGTGATGCCACCCCCTTGTTGTGCAATTAGCGCAACGAAGCGGGGACTCCACCACCCCTCCAACACCCCGGTTTACTACATTGGTTAGTTGTGGAAAGAATATAACACAACCAAACACTTTCCACCCAGGCTGAAGCTTTAGAAATGGCAATGAGATTGCATAAAACCTCTATACAAGACCCTGGTTTGGGAATCCAAAAAATCCACATGCAATTGCAAAATCTGTGTCTGGAAATGCTAAGTTTGAAATAGGACAAGACACCCCACGCGAAGGAGCATGAGGAGGTATAGTGCATAAAATGCAAAGGTCAGGGGAATGACAAGGACCACTGTCCAGTGTTTGTGAACTACTTGGCAGGAGGAGGGTCGATGCCATTAAGACTTGAGCCATAGGCAGGGCCAAGCACGACACCTGCATTATGGTGCATGATCTATCAGACAGGAGGAAAGCACACTACGAACAATTGTCATCTATTGTAGAAGTATACGCAGACGTCAAAACAATTGTTTTGTAACTTCTATAGGTCAATAAGCCATGATGAGCACACCTACAGAAGCTACGAACTAATGATGGATTAGACCCCTGCCTACAGGGTGTAGACCGAAACATGAGCCCTCGACCTGAATGCAGGAATGGCACGCATTTGATTTCTGGGGCGTGGTCGAGGTCGAGGTGGAATGGGACCAGGAAGGGGTCATAGATAATTAATTTTCTATAATTTTATAGGTGCAGGGTATTATGCCTATTATTGTACAAACCCAACGAGCACATCTTGTGTGTATAGCACTCAATTTGATCATGAGGCAAAAGACTGCCCTACATCGATAGCAAGATTACATGAAAAAGGGGTATTTCAGCCCCCTCTAACTCAGAATTTATAGTTGATGAGGTCTAAGCTGCGCGAAGAAGACCCGAATGTAAACATGATGCTCAGGAGCAGTATGACCACTAGCGATGATAAAGGTAAGCAGCCAGAAGAAAGTGCATGGGTTCATAAGGCTCCTACTAAAGAACCTGAATTTGATTTAGAATGTGCAAAGGAGACATTCATGGAAGCTAAGAAGAGCTTCATAGAGGCCTCCATTTCAGGTAGTAAGGATCAATTAGAACCAGGAATGGATCCTTCAATGCTCAGTACCTTTTTGGAGAAATGCATGAAACTACTACACGACAACAAGGTAGAAAAATGGCTATAGGAACTTATCACTAGGTGCGTGGGGTCAGGAGAACCGCGCGTAGTCTGGTAACATGGAAAGCATGCATTGCACAAAGGAAGGGAGATGAGGTTTACTGTGAAAATCGGCAAGTATGAAACGGATCAGGTAATCCTCGATCTATGATCAGACACGAATGTACTACCAAAGGAAACATGGGATCGCATGGTTAGACCTGCGCTATAGTGGTCTCCTATTTAATTATGAATGGAAAACCAACAAAGTATCTTTCCCATAGGAAGATTACAAGGGGTAACAATAGATATTGAAGGTGTGAGCGCGTAGGCAGATTTTGAAGTGATAGAGATTGTCTATGATAGTAATCCCTATCCTGCACTTCTAGGAATAGATTGGGCCACCAATATGAACGGAGTCATAAATATGAAGAAGCGCAAAATGATCTTTGCAAAAGGTCACTACACGTAGTAGTACCACTAGATCCAGCGAAAGGAGCATGATACATTAAACTAGTGCACGACAATGATAGTGATGGCAATCTCGATTTTATTTACAAGATAACTGCATGGGAAAAGGATTGGGTGAATTCGACTGCAAATGGAAGGATTTCATGGGATTGTGAAAGCTCCTGCACTTTGGATTTAGATCAAGAGGTAGAGTGATGGCAGAGTCGGTTGCACGAAGTAACAATGCTTAATTGCAATATGATGGTTAGATCACTGCGCTGCATGACAACAAAAGCAAGGGATCTGGTGACATATGATGTGTTGTCAGCGGTGGATGAATTCATGAGCAAATTTTTAAGCACAATACCAGAATAGCAGCGGTTCAATGCATTGAAGTGGGCACTACGTGCAACGCCCGCACGATGGTGGGGTATGCATCAAGGAAATTTTGAGGACTAGGACGGATGCAGAAGGATGATATGCCTACACTTTGGAAAATCCCAGCTCAGAACGCGAGCCAATCAATAGGGGCAAAACGACATGCAAACCCACATTTCCCGATGGGTACAGACATATGATGTACAACTCACACAAGCGCACAACACTCCCAGAATAAAGAATTGAAACAAACTATAGCAACAGGAAAGGTGACATGTGCTACCAATAATCCATGGTGAAGCATTCGATAGGGTGTGCAAAGTTCTAAACAAGGTTCACCAGGCAAGATGCACTGATTGGGACCTGTGCGTACCAGCGGTTCAATGGGCCTATAGGACCATGTGCAAAATCCTAACTGCGGAACAAATTCTGAAGGTGCAAAAAAGAGTAGACACAGTAATTTTTAAAGAGAATTCATATAGGAATCCACACTTCATAACTCCCATAGTTGTGACAGTACGTGAAGACTACGATGAAGAAATCACACAGCTATGCAAGGTCGAACATATAGAGATTCAGGATGCCATTCGGTGAGGGAACCTTAGACTTCCTGAACTCGAAAAAGAGTGGGTACAACTGAGGAAGAAAAGAATTTTGATGGACGCCAATATCAAAAGATTGGAAAATGAGTTCAAGAAATCATGTCTCGTCGATAAACCAAGGATAACAAGACAAGGTGTGGATGATCATACCACTGGATTAGAAGATTTTTGACGAGAATTTATGACTCTACTACCATGGCTACAACCGTACCTCACCAGATACAGTAACTAAGGAAGCACACTACATAGAGTAGAATGCACAACACTGACTATCGTGAAGGAAATTGAGGAGTTTCCGTAGACTATATTGGAAGGTTAGTTGAAGCCTCACACAGTTGGTGTGACCACCTAACTAGCTGTAGGGAGGACAGTATCAGTACCCCAAGCACTTGCAAGAGAGCTTCAGACTATAAAGAGTCTGTTTGGAAGTTGTGTGATGAGGGGGGTGCGTGCAGAATCAGCTTGTCACAAGGGTCGTGACAGCGCACGGGGAGCTACGCTACCACATGGGTAGGCTAGGAAGTGACCATTGTTGTCACTATTCATGATGAGATGTCTGATTTAAGGCAAAAGGGAGCAGGTGGTCGGCATTTAAGACATGAATTAAGGACAAGATTTGGGGCAATCTACCACCAAGAAAGCATTGATGACCCAAAATTGGGGGGCACGGTCGAATTTGAATTCAAAAGGCACTCTAAAACTCGAGGGGATAGCCACGAGACAACACTTGTCCACTTGAGATTTGAGCAGTTGATTAGAGCACAGAGTATTGAGTGCTAGGCAATATTTGAGCCCTGAAGTTCGCAAACGACCACAAATAGTTTAAACAAGATGAGAACTACCGGGAGATGTTTGGGCTCTACAGAAGGAACCACTAACGAGGCCGCGCAGAACCCCATGGTACATGATATTCCTAGAGGCACTAGGGTCCCACAAAAAATCTAGAAATCGTCTCGGGTGCTAAGCCCCAAGAAAGATAAGCAGGCAGCAAGACTAGTTCGCATGTCCCCGAGGAATCCATGGTTTGGTAAACTCTCAATGGAAAAATAGGGCAAGGATATCACCATTGAGACAGATGATGAGGAGGAGGACCAAAAGGCTCTCATTGATGAGATAGAGGAAGCAGAAGACATGGAAGAGGACATTCAGCCAGTGCGCTCTACAGTGAAATTGCCTGAGTACGTCCATCTGCAAAAAGGGAAAACTAAGATACCAGAGGATCTGGACGACACTAAGAGCACACTCTAGACCCCACTCCTCGCTGATGGAATTGTGTTTGAGGGCTTGCACCTAGGCTACATATCCACAATGAATTTTGAATATTGGGACCTCACAGACAGTGAGAAGTTCCCACACTTAGAGACAGAGAGCCTCATGAAGCAAAGCATGGAGGGGCTAGTCACAACACTAGAGCCGTGATAATGGCTGCGTGGTGTGGAGAAGGCCAGATTGCTTCATTTGTTATGGATTCCACACTTTCACCGTGCGCCTATCACTATTTTCATCATCAGGTAGCTACTTTGCCCAGTGCATGATGGGTACTTATGGCTGGAGGAGGCTATTCCCATCATGGCGAATCTCATCCATAGAATTTCCTGGCTCCCCTGTAAGGGAAAGTACCCTATGGCGATATCAGGAAAAAGTGAATATTTGGCACTCCTAGAGGCCACGAAGAAAAAATACAATCTTGAGAAGAAAAAGAGGGGTTACGCAATCAACAACATTAATGATAAAGGGGTGCACATAGCCACCCAAATATTGGTCAGGAAGGTAATGAGAAAATGTCGCGGTGATGAAGTACTAGTTTTGGTAGTTGTGTTGGCTGAACAATGTGCAAAGGGGGTCCAATTCAACTAGGCCAAGTTCCTCTACGAGGAATTCTTGACCAACTATAAGGAAGCCCAAGAGTAGTGCAAGACCTTCCACTACGCGTGGTTTCTATTGTCGATTTTGTTGGCAACAAGAGAATTTCCAGAGGATAGTCAGTTCCCTAGCATTTAATAGGACTTACTAGAGGCCGCAAAGTACACATCACTCTGGGCTACCAAGGATACAAAGTGAATTTGTAAAACAAAGATCTTCTGGGTGCTCATGGAGGCAAGCATTCGGATGTGGATCAATAGGCGGCCGCGACTGTTCTCCACAGTGCACAACAATTTTCAAAGCTTTGTAGATTTCAAGGTGCACATGCATAATATTTACATCAAGGTGCGTAAGGATCAGGTGTAGCAATGGACCAAGCTTCCCTTCATCACCATTGATGATGCAATTTTTTCAGTGTTAGAATCATGCCCCCTGAAGTGGCATGCGCCAGATCTAGTAGAGCTGGATAGCACAACAACACAGAAACAAAAAGATGAGGCCAAGTTGCATGTCACGAAGTTAGTTGAGAAGAGGTGCAATGAAAAAGTGGCCACAAAGGTAAGGGCTTTCTACAAGGTAGCAAGGGCAGCCGCGGAGTAGGAAAAGGCCACCGAAGTAGCAGCAGCAGCGCATGAAACAGGGGCCATCACAATGTAGGACGAGGAGGGCTAGGACTTGTCTATAGGATAGGAAGTAGAGGATACAGACCTTGCAGAAAAAGGTTTAGACCAGGGCACAATTTCCACCCAATTGAAAAGGCCACGCGTCAGAGAGAGATTGGGTCCATGGAAAAAGGTCAAGGCCTCCAAATTGGCCATCAACCCAATTACGTTGACAGAAGGTGACCTCTATGACATCGGTGACATGGTTCACAAGGTCACTAAGGAAGCACTCCAGGAAGCCATGCTAGAGCAACATATTGTGTTGGGGGCCCTAAGGGTGCAACTGTAGGAACTACAGGTGTGGCCCCTACAAGAAGGAACTATAGCCACCTACGGCACAACAGGCACATCAACAGTGGAGCAGCTGCTACACGCAAAGATGGCCAACACCATAGGGCTACCGGAAGGAGTGCTAAGAATAGAGAATGAGGACAACAGAGCTCCAATGGGTAGGATCAAGGGACTTGGGCTTAATTTCGCTGCCATTCTGTGAGACACATTGTACCAACTATAGGATGGAATAACAATAGAGCTCCACCTCAGGGAGGGCCACATGATTTAGGTGATGAGTGAGCAAAAGATCAACATCGAACAACTCAGCCTACAACATGACAAACTGGTGTCATAAAACCAGTAGATCGTGTAGACAGTTGATGAAGCATGTCGGTGAGTCCCAGAGCTGTCCATCGCCGCAGACCTACCAACAGAGATGCAGATCCAGTGTTTTGAAAGTGGAGTCTGAAATGTGCATGAAGAAACAACGCGTGTATAGCTAGAGTCTCCAGATTGCTGAGCTATGACTGAAGGTGCAGCCTTCCTCTCCTCCAAAAGTTAGAGAGCAGTGCATTAGCACTATTCAAAAAGGATTGAAATAAATTGGATGAGAAGTAAAGGACTATACCAGTATGTTGGACCAATCCTTTGGCATCCTCACACCCTTGCAGGAGGACCCTAACATACGGTGCCTGGAAACAGAGGCACACGAGCTTCAGGAGCAATACGATAATGTAAGGGAAACTATGCAGACAGTCATCCTCACTCAATAGCTAGAAAATATGCAGCAAGCAAGGGCACTGAAAGAGCAGGTGGATGCTGCAAGACAGATGTTGGCATTATGATGCCTTTGTTGTACTTGATGGCAACCCACTCATAGAAGAACAACTCACATAGATGACAGTGCAGTAGGTTAGTAGCAAAGAGTTGATGATTAAACTACAAAGAATGAAGAAAGCAGAGTATATATGCAGGTTCACTATATGCCAAGTCGCGTACATATGCAGGTTACATGCAGGTTCACTATGTACCAGGTCGAGTATATACACAGGTTCACTATATAGAAAAGAGCGTATACATGCAGGGTTTCTCATCAAAATTCGCGTATGCATATGCATGCACTTTCATGCACGGAAAAGCATGTACATGTGGGAAAGCTTATTTTTGGGTCAGTGGTATTTAGACCTATGGTTTTGGTCCTTGGTATTGCGTCTGAAGCATTGAACCTAGGTATTGGGTCCCCAGTATTAGGTCTAATGGTTTTGGACCATGGTATTGAGTAAGGCCTAAGACTATAAAAGGAGAAGAAGGTCATTAGGCAAAGGGATGGAGAAAGTCTTGAATATCTGATGAAGTATGAGATCTAGTATGCAGGTTATGGGTTCATGATGCTTTACTTGATCTGAGCTAAGGAGAAATCTCAGCGGTAGATGGAGAACAAGATCTAAGGATAGATCGGGATCTAATGGCTTGGAATGAATAATCTCTATATGGTTTGATCATGTTTATTCTAGATCTGTATACAGACACATGTAATGTTCTGATCTAGGTATAACTTAAGTTTGAAATAGTTGCAACTCATGAATGAATATTTATAGATGTATACGCTGGTTGACTATGATAGAATCGCGTACATACGCAGGTTAGATACATCTAAGTAGCATATACCATATGAAATATGATATTGAAGTTACAAGTGGTTCTGGTTGTTGATGACTATTTATTGGTGTCAGTATTTTGCATATTTAGTTTGGTTGATTGTTGATGGATGAGATCTATAATAGATCAAGATCATAATGACTTATCTTTATGTGATCTGATGGAATAGATCTGGTTGCTAACATACGTATTATCCTTGTATATGAAATGATCTGGGTACGTCTGAAGTTAGGAAGTGTAGTGAAGTTATAAGTAAGTAATTAATGACAAATACGCTGGTTCGCTTTGGTGAAGTTGCATATACACGCTGGTTGGGAACTTCCAAGTAGCGTATGCACTCTGATGCATGATTTCTGATAATACAGTTGGTTCTGAATATTGTTGTAGAGTTTTGTGCTCTACTCTGTGTTTTGGTGACTGCATTTTGTTGACAGAGTTTCAGTAATTCAGTATTTGGTGATTTAGAGATTGATGATGCTAGTGTTGATTGATTGTGTGATTCAATGATATTGATGGGTCCAGTATGAAAATTGGATGAAACATGTCCTTCAGATTATGGTATTTTGCTTCAGGAGCATCCAGTCTGAAGATGTATGAAATGGGGTACCTGGAGGAAGAAAGAGAAGGTTTTAGCCTTCTATAGGTCGGCACCTACGTACTAGTACATCGGCTAGTACAAGAGCTAAGGGGGTGGTAGCTCCCTTCCATTAGCAATTGGAAAATGACTAAAGGTTGGAGCATTTTAGTAGGCTGGCATCTACGTACTAGTAAATGGATCAGCTAGTACAAGAGCTAAGGGGGTTGTAGCTCCCTTCCAGGAGAGTCTGGAGAATGAGAGAAGGTTGTAGCCTTATGTAGGTAGAATCTTGTGTACTGGTATAAGATTGCACCAATACAAAACTATTGTAAAAATAAGTTTCTTATTAAAAAGAAGATTGAGATGACTTGCAGTAGGTGGTTTTCACCCACATTGGGTTTCCACCTTACATCATGGTGTTCATGTGTGCTTCTTGTGTGTGATGATCTATTCTATTTTACTGATCCTGTTTACTTTTCATATGGTTAATAATGTTCTGATGCACTCATTAAGGATCAACTAATTGAATCGTAAGTTTATTGGATATACGCTTGTTGCATTACACACAGTTGCGTATACACGTGGTTTGCCTTAACTGAAGTAGAATATATGAATCTTAATATGGAACTGAAAAAGTTATATTGATTTGATAATACTGATTCACCCCCCCACCCTCTCAGTATTATTTCCAACAATCGGTATCAGAGCAAGTCCTTTGGTAGAAGCTTGATCGCTTGAAGGATATTCGTAGATCAATGGGAAAGAATCTTAGGAATAAAGTACCTAAGAAGAAGAAGACATCTCAGAAGAGCTATGACAGTGGGAGAATCGATTGGGGAATATGTGGAAGAAGCACTTCAGATTCAGAATCACTTGAGGATGAAAATGAACAAGCAAAAGAACTAGCAAGTATGAATTTTCTATGCTCTGGTGATACATTTATCCATCCATTTGAAAATGATGAAAGTGATAGCGAAACAACTAAATTTTCTCTTATGGTTGAGCAAGAAAGATATCAAATAGAGGCAGAATTTAAAAGGCTTACAGACAAAATTAACGATCGACAAGATCTATTGAACAAAAGGGAATGTGCCTTCAAAGAAGAATCTACCAAACTAAAATCTTAATTAGAGGAAGGGAAAAAGGTAAGGAAGTTATTCAAGGACAAGGAAGATCAATGTCAAAAGCTGCAGGATGAAGTGACATCATTAGGAAATGAAGTCAATGAAATGAGAACAACAATCAAGAAACTCAGAGATAGATCCAGTTACTATGAAAGTCTTGAAGCTATGATCCTCTAGCTAAAAGAAAATCTTGAAGAATCAAAAAGGCAGAATAAAGAACTACTCCAAGCTCTTGGAAACTAAGAAAATGAATTTCTTGAACTAAGACATCAATTGGAAGAAGGAAGAAAACATGAAGAAAACATGAAGAAGAAGTATCATGAAAAGGAGAAGCAACATCAGGTTTAGGTAAATATTCTAAAAGACAACTTAGAAGAAAAGGATAAGCTCTTACGATTTCAAGGTAGTACTAAGATCTTGGATGATATTCCTAGTAGTCAAAGGTCTCCTACTATCAAAACTGGCCTTGGTTTTTATGAATCTGTTGAAGATGAATCTAGCTCACAAGGAGAGGCAAGGAACTCTAATGAGAAATCTAAAATAGTCAACAAGGAGATAAGAGGACAAACCCATCAACAGCCAAGGAAAAAAATTCTTCAAAGAAAATATTTTACTCCTCCGATGAATAATGTTGAATGTTATGTATGTCATAATCTTGGACATGTTGCAACCAGAAGCAGAAGAAGAATGGTTCAAGATCATCATAGAGAAATATCATCACGTTCCAGGTGCTTTAAGGGATATTGCTTTGCATGCAATATGTTTGGTCAAAAAGATGTTGATTGCTACAGAAGGAATATGAAACATGTAAGATGCTATGCATGTAACAAGTTTGGACATATAGAAAAGGTATGTAGGAACAAAGTACGGGCACCATACCAAAAGGATAAAACATCATCACACTTGAAGATATGGAAGAAGCAGGAAGTCCAGTCAGAAAGATGTGGCACAACACAATATGCAAACATAACAGACTCAGAGGGAGCTGAAAGTGTAAAACTTCAGTGTTCTGAATCTCATACGCAAGTTTCATAAAGGGAAGTCGCATATATACGCGGGTTGGTTACTGCATAGTCGCATATATGTTAGTTTGAGGAGAAGCAGTGGGACTCGCTTAGGAAAAGGGGTCTGATATGATTCAGTCCATTATTTGCTCTGTTTCATAATGGTTACAATCTGTTGATGTTGTGTGGAAATGTCTTGATACTTGTAAGATGTTTTGATTTGATCTTAACTTGTGGATGATGATACTTCTCGCTGATATATGCATGATTAGATCTGACAGTAAGCAAGATGGCACAAGTTCAGGGGGAGCATATGCTTTTAATAATGCATTGTTGGCGTTATGGTTAGCAGTCCTTAGTGATGATGCTTCTATGGCTAAATGATACATCTTGCTATGATACGGTTATGAGTTGTCCATGAAAAAAGCTCTTATGATTCTTAGGGTTACATAGTTGGTGTTCAGATCAAAATTGTGGTTGATTCTCTGATGATGCATATATGGCACTTACATTGTGATATTCATAAGGATAAGGAGAAGTACAAATCTTGAATACACATCTTAATTACTTGATGATGAGTCACTCATATACTGATGTCATCATATGCATAAAGATCATATAATACAATTATGATGCAGGATTCCTATAGTTCTTGGCGCTCATGTGGATGAGGATTGTTGTTGTTGATGATATCAAGAAGTCTTGACAAATGATCTTGAGCTCAAGTTACATAGTTTTGGATACATGAATGTTTACTCAAAGTTGCATTGTTGGAAACATGATGATGATAAGTTCTTACCTATATCATGATAGGTTGATACTTACATATGTTGATTGATGCAGATGTTCCCATGCGATGATACTTGGATCATGTAGATATTATGAGATGGATATTGTGTTTTTCACATATGATATAATGTGAATGATTTTTTATGTCATATGCGCAATTATGTTCAAAAGGATGAGTTGATGCAAACATACCTTGTTGCTGGTCTAGATGCTGTTGTCAGATGATTATGGAGCAAATCATACATTGTGTATGATAGTTGCTGATGACTATCATGATCTTATTTAGATGTTTGGTCTCTATTATAAATGTCATGTAAAGGTCATATCAAGACTCATGATGTAATAGTTTGTCTCTATCTATTGTAGTCATTTGATGAATCCCTTTTGGTCATATGATGTAATTTGTACCCCCACTATGCATGGGAAGGATGGTGTATAAACATTTGGTATCTGGCATATGCCCACTTGGTTGGGTGGGTGAGTCAATATTGGTATATCCCCAATGGGTTGGGAGATGGATGTATATATGAGTCCTTGGTGATAGGAAGGTCATTTATGATAGAGTCATGTCCTTCTTGTAGAACATCATTTTGCAGACCTTGCTTACAGTCAGGCGGAGCATGAACAACACAGTTCAGTAGAGCGGAGATTTCAGCATATACTCAAAGGGAGCATGGTTAGATTGGTACACTTTGGCATATACTAAGGGGGATCTCATTCAGAGTTTTCAGTAGGTACTTAGGGGGAGTATGGATAGTAGAATTTTTATCAAGGAAAGAGAATATCTTGGTCCGCCCTTTGCCCTTGATGTCAAAGGGGGAGAGTGATTTGGTGTTGTTGCCATCAAGTCCAAAGGGGGAGATTGTGGGCATTATGATGCATGTGTTGTACTTGATGGCAACCCACTCATAGAAGAACAACTCACATAGATGACAGTGCAGTGGGTCAGTAGCAAAGAGTTGATGATCATACTACAAAGAATGAAGAAAGTAGACTATATATGCAGGTTCACTATATACCAAGTCGCGTACATATGCAGGTTATACACAAGTTCACTGTGTACCAAGTCACGTATATACGCAGGTTCATTATATAAAAAAGAGTTTATACACGCGGGATTTCTGATCAAAGGTCGCGTATGCGTATGCACGCACTTTCATGCACGGAAAAGCGTGTACATGTGGGAAAGCTTATTTTTGGGTCCGTGGTATTTATACCTATGGTTTTGGTCCTTTGTATTGCATCCGAAGTGTTGAACCCACTTATTGGGTCCCTAGTATTGGGTCTCAATGGTTTTTCACCATGGTATTGAGTAAGGCCTAAGACTATAAAAGGAGAAGAAGATCATTAGGCAAAGGGATGGAGAAAGTCTTTAATATCTGATGAAGTATGAGATCTAGTATGCAGGTTATGGGTTCATGATGCTTTGCTTGATCTGAGCTAAGGAGGAATCTCAGCGGTAGATGGAGAACAAGATCTATGGATAGATTGGGATCTAATGGCTTGGAATGAATCATCTCTATATGGTTTGATCATGTTTATTCTAGATCTGTATAGAGACACATCTAATGTTCTGATCTGGGTATAACTTAAGTTTGAAATAGCTGCAACTCATGAATGCATATTTACAGATGTATACGCTGGTTGACAATGATAGAAGCACGTACATACGCAGGTCAGATACATCTAAGTAGCGTATGCCAGATGAGCTATGATATTGAAGTTACAAGTGGTTCTGGTTGTTGATGACTGTTTATTGGTGTCAATATTCTGCATATTTAGTTTGGTTGATTGTTGATGGATGAGATCTATAATAGATCAAGATCATAATGAATTATCTTTATGTGATCTGATGGACTAGATATGGGTGCTAACATATGTATTATCCTTATATATGAAATGATTTGGGTATGTTTGAAGTCAGGAAGTGCAGCGAAGTTATAAGTAAGTAATTAATGACATATACACTGGTTCGCTTTGGTGAAGTTGCGTATACACACTACTTGGGCACTTCCAAGTAGCGTATGCATTCTGATGCATGATTTCTGATAATATAGTTGGTTCTGAATATTGTTACAGAGTTCTGTGCTCTGCTCTATGTTCTGGTGACTGCATTTTGTTGAGAGAGTTTCAGTGATTCAGTATTTGGTGATTTAGAGATTGATGATGCTAGTGTTGATTGATTGTGTGCTTCAATGATATTGATGGGTCCAGTATGAAAATTGGATGAAACATGGCCTTCAGATTATGGTATTGTGCTTCAGGAGTATCTAGTCTGAAAATGTATGAAACGAGGTACCTGGAGGAAGAAAGAGACGGTTGTAGCATTCTGTAGGTCGGCACCTATGTACTAGTACATCAGCTAGTACAAGAGCTAAGGGGGTGGTAGCTACATTCCAGTGGCAGCTGGAAAATAGCTAAAGGTTGGAGCATTTCAGTAGGTTGGCACCTACATACTAGTAAATGGATCGGCTACTACAAGAGCTAAGGGGGTTGTAGCTCCCTTCTAGGAGAGTCTGGAGAATGAGAGAAGGTTGTAGCCTTCTGCAGGTAGAAGCTTGTGTACGGGTATAAGACTGCACCAGTGCAGAATTATTGTAAAAAGAAATTTCTTATTAAAAAGAAGATTGAGATGACTTGCAGTAGGTGGTTTTCACCCACATTGGGTTTCCACCTTACATCATTGTTTTCATGTGTGCTTCTTGTGTGTGATGATCTATTCTATTTTACTTCTCCTGTTTACTGTTCATATGGCTAATAATGTTCTGATGCACTCATTAAGGATCAACTAACTGAATCATAAGTTTACTAGATAACGCTTGTTGCATTACAACACAGTTGCGTATACACGCGGTTTGCCTTAACTGAAGTAGCGTATATGAATCTTAATATGGAAATGAAAAAGCTATATTGATTTGATAATATTGATTCACCCCCCCCCCCCCCTTCAGTATTATTTCTAACAATTGGTATTAGAGCAAGTCCTTTGGTAGAAGCTTGATCGCTTGAAGGAGATCCATAGATCAATGGGAAAGAAGCTTAAGAAGAAAGTGCCTAAGAAGAAGAAGACATCTCAGAAGAGCTATGATAGTGGGACAATCAATTGGGGAATATGTGGATGAAGCACTTCAGATTCAGAATCACTTCAGGATGAAGATGAACAAGCAAAAGAACTAGCAGGTTTGAATTTGTTATACTTTGGTGATACATTTATTCATCCATTTGAAAATGATGAAAGTGATAGCGAAACAACTGAATTTTCTCTTATGGGTGAGCAAGAAAGATATCAAAATAGAGGCAGAATTTAAAAGGCTTACAGACAAATTTAGAGATGAACAAGATCTATTGAACAAAAGGGAATGTGCCTTCAAAGAAGAAGCTATCAAACTAAAAGCTAAACTAGAGGAAGGAAACAAGGTAAGGAAGTTATTCAAGGACAAGGAAGATCATTGTCAAAAGTTGCAGGATGAAGTGACATCATTAAGAAATGAAGTCAATGAAAGAAGTACAACAATCAAGAAACTCAGAGATAGATCTAGTTAGTATGAAAGTCTTTAAGCTACGATCCTCTCACTAAAAGAAGATCTTGAAGAATAAAAAAGCCAGGAAAAATAACTACTCCAAGCCCTTGGAAAACAAGAAAATGAAGTTCTTGAATTAAGACATCAGTTGGAAGAAGGAAGAAAAGCTGAAGAAAACATGACGAAGCAGTATCATGAAAAGGAGAAGCAACATCAGGTTTAGGTAAATATTCTAAAAGATAACATAGAAGAAAAGGATAAGCTCCTACGATTTCAAGATAGTACTAAGATCTTGGATGATATTCTTAGTAGTCAAAGCTCTCCTGCTATCAAAATTGGCCTTGGTTTTTATGAATCTGTTGAAGATGAATCTAGATCACAAGGAGAGGCAAGGAACTCTAATGGGAAATATAAAATAATCAACAAGGAGATAAGAGGACAACCCCATCAACAACCAAGGATAGAAATTCTTCAAAGAAAATCTTTTACTCCTCTGATGAATAATGTTGAATGTTATGTATGTCATAATCTTGGACATGTTGCAACCAGATGCAGAAGAAGAATGGTTCAAGACCATCACACAGAAAGATCATCACGTTCCAATTACTTTAAGGGATATTGCTTTGCGTGCAATATGTTTGGTCACAAAGTCGTTGATTGCTACAGAAGGAATATGAAACATGTAAGATTATATGCATGTAACAAGCTTGGACATACAACAAAGGTATGTAGGAAAAAAGTACGGGCACCATACCAGAAGGAGAAAACATCATCACACTTGAGGATATGGAGGAAGAAGGAAGTCCAGTCAGAAAGATGTGGCACAGCACAATATGCAGATATAACAGACTTAGAGGGAGCTGAAAGTGTAAAACTTCAGTGTCCTGAATCTCATACACAAGTTTCATAAAGGGAAGTCACATATATACACGAGTTGGTTACTGCACAGTCACATATATGTTAGTTTGATGAAAAGTAGTGGGACAGGCTCCGGAAAAGGGGTCTGATATGATTCAGTCCATTATTTGCTCTGTTTCATGATGGTTACAATCTGTTGATGTTGTGTGGAAATGTCTTGATACTTGTAAGATGTTTTTATTTGATCTTAACTTATGGATGATGATACTTCTTGCTAATATATGCATGATCGGATCTGACAGTAAGCAAGATGGCACAGGTTCAGGGGGGAGCATATGCTTTTAATAATGCATTGTTGGCATTATGGTTAGTATTCCTTAGTGATGATGCTTATATGGCTAAATGATACATCTTGCTATGATATGGTTATGAGTTTTCCATGACAAAATATCATATCATTCTTAGGGTTACATAGTTGGTGTTCAGATCATAATTTTGGTTGATTCTTTGATGATGCATATATGGTGCTTACATGGTGATCTTCATAAGGATAAGGAGAAGTAAAAATATGATGTTGTCATCATATGCATAAAGATCATATAATAAAATTATGATGCAGGATTCCTATAGTTCTTGACACTCATGTGGATGAGGATTGTTGTTGTTGATGATATCAAGAAGTCTTGACAAATGATCTTGAGCTCAAGATACATAGTGTTGGATACATGAATGTTTACTCAAAGTTGCATTGTTGGCAACATGATGATGATAAGTTCTTACCTATATGATGATAGGTTGATACTTACATATGTTGACTGATGCAGATGTTCCCATGTGATGATACTTGGATCATGCAGATCTTGATGAGATGGATATGGTGTTTTTCACATATGATATAATGTGAATGATTCTGTATGTCATATGCATAATTCTGTTCAAAAGGATGAGTTGATGCAGACATACCTTGTTGCTGGTCTAGATGTTGTTGTCAGATGATTATGGAGCAGATCATACATTGTGTATGATAGTTGCTGATGACTATCATGATCTTATTTAGATGTTTGGTCTATGTTATAAATGTCATGTAAAGGTCATATCAAGACTCATGATGTAATAGTTTGTCTCTATCTATTGTAGTCATTTGATGAATCCCTTTTGGTCATATGATGTAATTTGTAGCCCCACTATGCATGGGAAGGATGATGTATAAACATTTGGTATCTGGCATATCCCCACTTGGTTGGGTGGATGAGTCAATATTGGTATATCCCCACTAGTTTGGGAGATGGATGTATATATGAGTCCTTGGTGATAGGAAGGTCATTTATGATAGAGTCCTGTTCTTCTTGTAGAACATCTTTTTTCCTACCTTGCTTACAGTCAGGGGGAGCATGAACAACACACTTCAACAAAACAGAGATTTTAGCATATATTCAGAGGGAGCATCGTCAGATTGGTACACCTTGGCATATACAAAGGGGGAGCTCATTCAGAGTTTTCAGTAGGTACTCAGGGGGAGTATGGAGAGTGGAATGTTTATCAAGGAAACAGAATATCTTTGTCCGCCCTTTGCCCTTGATGTCAAAGGGGGAGAGTGATTTGGTGTTGTTGCCGTCAAGTCCAAAGGGGGAGATTGTTGGCATTATGATGCATGTGTTGTACTTGATGGCAACCCACTCATAGAAGAACAACTCACACAGATGATAGTGTAGCAGGTCAGTAGCAAAGATTTGATGATCAGACTACAAAGAATGAAGAAAGTAGAGTATATATGCAGGTTCACTATATAACAAGTCACGTACATATGCAGGTTATACGCAGGTTCACTATGTACCAAGTCACGTATATATGCAGGTTCACTATATGCAAAAGAGCATATACACGCGGGATTTCTGATCAAAAGTCACATATGCGTATGCACCCACTTTCATGCATGGAAAAGTGCGTACATGTGGCAAAGCTTATTTTTGGGTCCATGGTATTTAGACCTATGGTTTTGGTCCTTTGTATTGCATCCAAAGTGTTGAACCCAGTTATTGGGTCCCTAGTATTGGGTCCCAATGGTTTTGGACCATGGTATTGAGTAAGGCCTAAGACTATAAAAGGAGAAGAAGATCATTATTCAAAGGGATGGAGAAAGTCTTGAATATCTGATGAAGTATGAGATCTAGTATGCAGCTTATGGGTTCATGATGCTTTGCTTGATCTGAGCTAAGGAGGAATCTCAGCGGTAGATGGAGAACAAGATCTAAGGATAGATCAGGATCTAATGGCTTGGAATGAATCATCTCTATATGGTTTGATGATGTTTATTCTAGATCTGTATACTGACATGTGTAATGTTCTGATCTGGGTATAGCTTAAGTTTGAAATAGCTGCAACTCATGAATGAATATTTACAGATGTATATGCTGGTTGACTATGATAGAAGCGCCTACATACGCAGGTTAGATACATCTAAGTAGCGTATACCATATGAGCTATGATATTGAAGTTACAAGTGGTTCTGGTTGTTGATAACTGTTTATTGCTGTTAGTATTCTGCACATTTAGTTTGGTTGATTGTTGATGGATGAGATCTATAATAGATCAGGATCATAATGAATTATATTTATGTGATATGATGGACTAGATCTGGTTGCTAACATATGTAATATCCTTGTATATGAAATGATCTGGGTATGTCCGAAGTCAGGAAGTGTAGCGAAGCTATAAGTAATTAATTAATGACATATACGCTGGTTCGCTTTTGTGAAGTTGCGTATACACACTAGTTGGGCACTTCCAAGCAGCGTATGCACTCTGATGCATGATTTTTGATAATACAGTTGGTTTCGAATATTGTTGCAGAGTTCTGTGCTCTTCTATGTGTTCTAGCGACTACATTTTGTTGATAGAGTTTTAGTGATTCAGTGTTTGGTGATTCAGAGATTGATGATGCTAGTGTTGATTGATTGTGTGCTTCAATGATATTGATGGGTCTAGTATGAAAATTGGATGAAACATGGCCTTCAAATTATGGTATTGTGCTTCAGGAGTATCTAGTCTGAAAAGGTATGAAACGGGGTACCTGGAGGAAGAAAGAGAAGGTTGTAGCCTTCTGTAGGTCGGCACCTACGTACTAGTACATCAGCTAGTACAAGAGCTAAGGGGGTGGTAGCTTCCTTCGAGTAGCAGCTAGAAAACAACTAAAGGTTGGATCATTTTAGTAGGCCGACACCTATGTACTAGTAAATGGATCGGCTAGTACAAGAGCTAAGGGGGTTGTAGCTCCCTTCCAGGAGAGTCTAGAGAATGAGAGAAGGTTGTAGCCTTCTGCAGGTAGAAGCTTGTGTACTAGTATAAGACTGCACCAGTACAGAACTATTGTAAAAAGAAGTTATTAAAAAGAAGATTGAGACGACTTGCAGCAGGTGGTTTTCACCCACATTCGGTTTCCACCTTACATCATGGTGTTCATGTATTCTTCTTGTGTGTGATGATCTATTCTATTTTACTTCTCCTGTTTACTATTCATATGGTTAATAATATTCTGATGCACTCATTAAGGATCAACTAACTAAATCATAAGTTTACTGGATATACGCTTGTTGCATTACACATAGTTGTGTATACACGCTGTTTTCTTTAACTGAAGTAGCGTATATGAATCTTAATATGGAAATGAAAAAGTTATATTTATTTGATAATACTGATTCACCCCCCCCTCTCAGTATTATGTCCAACAACATAAAGAGGCACTTCTCAAAGAACATGTCCAAACATGGATTCTTGAGGCCTTCACCATTATGACAGATATTGAGGGCAAGCTCGCATAAATGTAGGGACTCTATGCGCTAAGGCAGGAAGCTGATCCTAAAAAAGAAACATTGGAAGAGCACATGAAATAGGTCCAACAAACTGCAGAGTAGTGCACCATGGACCTTCGAGCAGTATCAGACCAATTGGAGGGGCTCCATGCCAAGATCGCCACACCAACAGAGTAACTCGCGATGAGTCATGATGATTGTGTTAGGGGCCTGTTGGGAATGCAATCCACCCCCACGACATGTTTTGGGGCTCAAAGCCCAAGTTTTGGTCAAATGTATTGTAAGACTCTGCGAATTACAGGTGTGGAGCATGAAGTATAGGATGAGTCATAGGGTTGTCCACCCTAAGTATTGTAAAGTAATGTAATGTCATGTTGGCATACCCATGGTCTAAGGACCATGGGATTTTTTATAAATAGAGTGAGGCTCTAAGTTTTAAGGGAGAAGGAATTGGAGATATAGATGAATACACATGGTTTGGGCATAGAGTAAGAGTCTAAGTGTATTGGGTCATAGTAGTAGGAAGAGGCTCTGCTACTGAGTGCGTAGGGCTGTGTTGAGTCTGTAATATTGATCAAAGAATAATAAAGAGAAGTTGATTCCTATTTCTGTGTATCTACTTGTGTATTTCCTTATTTACATTTATACTATTTTGTTTATCACAATTACTGATATGATTGCTGGATATGTTGTTAATTATCACTAGTATTACACAAATAAGTTGAGTAATCATGTAATAACAGATTAAATAGCAAGAAAATTGGGTACAATATGGGTCGTGCCCCGAGTAAGGCTACGTGGAAGCAGCATCATATGTTGCGAAGGACTAATAGGTGCGCATAACGATGAGTGCATAGGGTCAAACCATGGACCTCCAAAAGCTCATAAGACATCCCCAGGGTGCAGAAACCTAGTTCTAGCACCCTCCCATACTACTTTGGGTGAGACCTCAATCCGTGCTCCATAGACTGTTGCCGAAAGGGCCAGTAGTACCAGAATTTTTTTGGCTAAATCACCTCTGAACCTGATTTAGGCCCATACAAGCCAACAGATATAACAAAACTAGATCGTTTACCTTAATGGTGTGCAACTTAATGTGTCGATCATGCCATGCTTTTTCACGTTGCTTTTGGACCTGTTGGTGAAATCCAACGAGAAATATTTCTTCCTCAAGCTCAGTAAGCTGCACAAGCCTCTCTTCCATGTCTCCGCAATCTGGCATACCTATGAGTGCCGCTATGTGCAAACTAGGAATAATGTATTCCATGGGCATTACTGCTTCAACACCACATACAAGCCTAAAGGGTGTCTGTCCAATCAACCTTTTGCATGCAATTCGATAGGCCCATACTAATGTAGGTATGTGCATGCCCCAATCACTTTGCTAAGCATTGCAAACCTTGGTCAGCGCATTCTCCAGTACCTTATTGAATGCTTCCATCATCCCATTAGCCTGAGGGTGATAAGGTGTGCTTTTCTAGTGATATACTTGAAATTCCTTCGTCAGTGCGCTAATCGTTTCTTTTAGAAAGTGTGTACCATGATCAGTGATAAAAATCTTTGGACACCCAAATTGCATCAGTACATGCTCAAAGAGAAACTTTGAAACGATCACACTTTTACAGTCCTTCATAGGATGTGCCTCTGCCCATCGAGTCAAATACCTAGTCACGGTGATAATGTACTGTGCTACCGTATTCTTTCCTTGAGGCTCAATGGGTCCCACAAAATCTATCACCCATTTATCGAAAGGTTGTAATGTCATTTGTGGGTTCAGACATAGCTCATCTCTTTACGATGGCCTGCTAGTCCTTTGACACACATCACATACCATGTAGTAGGCTTTTGAATCCTGATGGAGGGTTGGACACAACAACCCTACGCGTAGGATCTTCTATGCAGTCGCCTTTTGCGTAATGGCCTCCCGCGGTGCCCCCATGAGTGTCCACGAGGATACTACTCCTTTCAAACTATAGTACATAGCATTGTAATACTTCATCAAACCGCATTTTTTCTAGATGTTTGGCAATGACAGAAAGGTCTGTCGTGCGCACCACTAACTCCTTTTTCTGCTGGGTGGTGTAGCCTTTTAGGGCAGTTCCTATCATTAGGAATGGTATGATGTCTTCAAAGTGACTGTCCATGACATGCACTACAAAGAGATGCATGTTAGGAAATCCCTCCTCCAAATTAATGGGCCCTTCCCCCGTTTCGATGAGCGACATATGGTCTGGTACTGTATTTAGTCATCCAGGCTTCACAATAACTTCAAAATTATAGTCCTCGAACAACAACAACTCTTTAACTCCATAAAATTTGTAGGGAACAAATCTTGGTATTCATGAAGCAATTCAAAAACCTCATCTACCATTGTGTCATCCCAGTAATCTCCAATCTTCATGGATTTGGGCTCCACCTACGTACCAATATTTATCTGTTTAGTATTTAGCGGCGCAGTTATAACAATATTCTCGATTGACGGTCCCTCGACCTCATGGTGACCCTCGCTTTTAGGAATATTAATCTTTCATGGGTCCTCATAGTCTTCTTCAACGGTCATGTTATAGCATTCCAGTACGTGGCTCGACTGAGTAGTCTAATTTAGTTGGATGAGATCCAAAGGATCCTGCGGTACCCTAAATATCACAACTTTAACTTCTTGTAACACTTCGTCAATATAGTCAAAGCCATATTCAAATATGAACATCATTATGAATCCTTCACGCAAAATATCCCATTCACATGTGCCATGGTGGAGCTCTGTCTCCAAGTACTAGTTCATCGAGATGACATCCAGGGTGTGACAGAACAAGTGCACCCATTCAGGTTGGGGCTTCGCTCCATAAGCTAGCCCATTTGTCCAAGTGTGCACATGGACCACCCTTCCCGTCATACTTATCTATCACTCATACCTTGGCTTCCTAAAGCATGCTCTCATCATCCTCTTACACTCACTGTAATCATCAAAACTACCCTTGTGCGTACCCCACCATCTCACGAGCATAGCATGCAATGCCCATTCCAAAGCCTAGAAGCGCTGCTTATTTGGTACTTCCCTCTCAAATGCATCCAAAAAAACATCCACATCATTCAAGCCATCATAAGTGGGTAGATTTCTTACCTCTGATGACACACAGCGCAGTGACCGGGTCATCATGTTACAACTTAGCATGGTTACATCATGTAGCTAATTCTGCCAGCACTCTAATTCTTCGTTTGAGTCTGAGTTGCAGGAATTCTCGTGATCCCATGTAATTAGTTCATCCACTTTTTGATTCACCCAATCTTTCTCTCACGTTTTTATCTTATATATGTAGGCCAAATCATCATCGCTTTCGTAATTGCGGGCTGGTTCAGTATAGCGTGATCCTTCAACAGTATCTAGGGGTACTATTACATGAAGCGATTTATTTTCAAATATCATCTTTCACTTCTTTAGGTTGATCACCCCATTCACATTAGTAGCCCACTCAATGCCGAGCATAGGGTAGGGGTTGTTGTCATCCACAATTTCTATTACTTCAAAATTAGCCAATGCGCTCACGCCTTCAATATCTATAATTACTCCTTCCAGCCGTCCCATGGGAATCATTTTCTTCTGATTTTCCATCCTTAACTAAATCAAAGACTAGTGCAACACGGGTCTCCCCATCCACTTCCAAGTGTGCTTTGGAAAAATGTTCACGTCTAACCCCAAATCTAGAATAACTTCATCCATTTCATATTCTCTTATCTGTGCAGTGAGTCTCATCTCATCTCCTATCCTTGCTTTATCCTTGCCAATTTTTCATACCACACACGGTTCACCCAGAGTGTTTCTAGTGTATCTATTTAAAAGTTCCTGTAACCCCTTCACATCCTTGCTATCACGTAGCAGCTTCATGCAGGTCTCTAGAAAGGTCGTAAGCATAGAAGGGTCCATTTCCTGAGCAGGGTTATCCTAGCTCCCTGAGGTAGAGGCCTCAATGAAGCTCTCTTCTTTGCTTCCATGAATGTTTCACGTGCATCCTCCAAATCAAATTCAACCTCCTCCTCTAGAACTTTTCGAACCCATGTGTTGTCTTCAGGTTGTTTCCCCTTATCGTCTCTTATTGCAATCCCACTTCGGAGCACTATATTCACATTTGGATACTCTTCGTAAGGTTCTTCCCTCATCATCTGCAGGTTCTGAGTCAGCTGCAGTGGTAGCACCCCTTTGTCGCATATCCTCACTATTAGTGTAGGACAATCCTCTGTCTGATGATCAAACTGTGTACAATATTTGCACGACGGATGCGTTGGGTTAGTTCATTCATGGGGATAGTGTCGTAGTCCTCAAAAATTGTAGTAGATCAGTTGTCCTCGACCTCTGCTAGGTCCTCCTCTGCCTCAGCTTCATCCACACACCTGAAAGCCTTTTCACGCCATCCTAGCACTCTGGTCAGGAGGCCGCATTTCTACTTGAACTCTATAGGCAGGTGTTCTGTCCATCATCAATTCATAACTTTGGAAGTTGCACTCATCATGCCCTACCAACCTGTGGAAGTTGCAGAACATTTGTTGTGGTGTTTGTACACACTTCTGCAACAAATGGAAATTATTAGTCATATGTTTCCCTCCTATCTAACATGTAGCACACCAGAACACAGGCCCCGTGCTCGGTCCTAATTTGGCTTCCTACCTCAAAGGCATCTGTCCTCCTCCTACAATATAGTTCGCAAAGACCAGGTAGTTGTCTTTGTCATACCCTTGACCTTTACATTTCAGGCACCATATCGCTTTGCACATCTCTGGTCGAACTGTTCTATCCTACTTCAAACTTTGCATTTCCAGGCAAAGATTTTGCAACTGGGCATGGATCTACTAAACCCCTAGATTTGGATCTTGCATTAGGGTTTCATGTAGTCTTATTTCAATCTCCAAGGCCTCTACTTGAGTCGTAATATTTTTTTGTGATAGTGCAACCCTTAGGTGAGGCAGGAGCGAAGCCACAAATCACTCGTGGTGTTTTCCATTTGTTAAGTTCATATTAGCTTCGAAAATTTTACACTTCAAGCTCTAATCCAATTCCCAAGGTGTCTCACATATTTTCATCATGATTTCCTTAAACCCCACAATTGACTGCGCCTCAGATTTAGGCCTACTGGAGTCTTTATTCAGCGTGCTTTGGATCTCTACCATGTCATCATTTGGGTTATCATTAGAGTACTTGATGTACCAAGTTAGCACACGGTCCTGTAAAGAACTAACCAACGTTGCCTTCTTCATGTGATTGTCTATTACATGCTGAGCTTCCCATACAGATTTTACGACGAACCAGAACTAGTATGAGTCCTCATTTTCCAAGCCCTTAAACAAAGGCAGCTTCACTGAACTCGCCATGGTAAACTGGGGTGGAGGTTGTGGTGCTGTGGATGAAGCCGTAGGTGGCGATGGTGGTGAAGGTTGAGGTGGTGTGGGTGAAGTTGGTAGTCACAAGAACCCTTGTTTTATCAACTGAAGTGCACTTCGCAGAGAAGCATGTGCTACTCGCTCTTCGTCATTCAAATGAGGTGAAATCAGTGAGCCATATTCAGGACCCTTTCTTTCTTTGTTCCTGTAAGTCTTTCCACTTCATGCGGTTCCAAACATCAAGGTAGCTGCATAACCCATTTTTCACACAATAGCATCTAAATCCAAGTGTTTGAAGACTTCAAGTACTTACCTCACAAACCTTTGAAAAAGCATCGCTTTGCCTAACTGTAACTGACGGAGGTATCAACATGAATTCTATCACAAAACCCCCCTATGATATGTTCGAGCTAATGATTGAAAACATGGGCAGTCTTATCCTCAGAGGATTCCAGTCTTTGTACTAACTCCAAGGTCTAGACAATAGGACTGCCAAGCCTCCACCTTCTTTGGCTATCTTCTAGCTTTGCGATCCACTTGTATAACCCAACTGGAAAGGAACAAAAAAATATCTCATGGATTTCTGTATACAAGTACCTGTCTAGCCATTGTTCCTTTGTCAACCATAGGTTTCTGTTCTCCTGCGCCACGAATTCATGGATCTTTATATCCAACCAGTCCTCAATATTTTTCTTAGTTGGATTCCGGTGATACAACATCACACATCTCTCATTCAAATTCTAGTCATGGCAAGGGAACCATTTGTTGGCTTTGTTGGCCCTGACCCAAGTTCAACGTTAGTCAGCCAAACAAATCCCTACACTACTGGCCCTTTCGGCATCACCCCATAGAGCACGGACCAAAGCCTCACCCAAAGCAGCATGGGGTGATGCTGGAACCAAGTTTTCATACCCTGAGATAGTAATGATGATGGTTTATACCCCATACCCCTACTTCCATGCAGGTCGCTAAGCCTTAGGTTTTTGTTAGTCTACCCTTTATTCCACCCTTTAGTACCTCTGCGCAGGCATACAATTGACCTTCGCAACCCTAACCCGTGGTCCGGGTACCTTCGTATAGCTATGACAATGTATTTTATAGGTTCCCAAGTTATCTCAAGTGTTTTATTTATCTTACTAATCCATCACAGTTAGCACAACATAAATTGATATCCTTACTTGTGGTCAATTAACTAATACAATCACATACATTTGTGCATGAAATAAGAATTGTAAATTAACACCGAAATGCAATATAATCAGATGCATTAAGAGGAACTAAATACATAGTAATTGTAGAATACTTCTCTTTATTGATATCTTTCAGTTTAATACAGACTCTATCCACCCTGTGCACACAGCTGCAGGGGTCCACGCACTCAACTGCGGACTTCCACCCTAGTCATCTGTGCACTCAATTACAGAGCCTCTACCTACACTAAGACCCGAGAACACTTAGACTTCTCCACTCTTCTTCACTAGTTTCTTCCTTACTTAACTACTTAGAGCTTACTTAGCTCCTTTTTATACAATCCCATGGTCTACAGCTGAGTTTATACTTTACAAAATAAGGGCGGACAACCCTTTATGACCCTTGACACCTTCATGCTCCACGACCACAAAGTATGGAGAATTTACAACTTTATTACACAATTATCCCAAAGCATGGGCTTTTAGCCCAAAAAATTCTCTTAGGGGAACCAGTTCCCAACACCACCTATTCCTCCTCCAAGAAAAAAAACAAAAGAATTAAGAAAGAGGAAGCTACAGGATTTCTTGTAGTACTATAGGAAACCCTGTAGTAGCATGTGTTATGAAAGGAACAATATCCATGCTCCTCCTTCAACATCCATGCAAAGAAAGAGTATTAGTACCCATGTAAGAACTATGGCACCTATCCAGAGCTTCGCAGCAACAGAAGAGGCCAACACCTGCACAACACAACAAAGAAGAAAAACATATCAGTTGGGTGAAATCAACAAAACAAGAGAAAAGGAAAACATGTACCTGAACAAGAAGAATCACAATAGAGCCATCCTCTAGCATGCATCGACCATGTGAAGGAAGCCACAGGTATCGCACCTCATCCACACTCTTTCCTAAGTATGAATATGATAAAATTGTAGGAATATGAAAAGGTTGATTTTATAAACTGAAGGTGGCCAGTTAACTTGGCCACCCTCAGCTTGAAAACAAAGTAAAGTCCTAGTCAGTGTGCCACATGGCAAGGTCACATCAAAGAAGATAATTTGAAAAAGTTGGAAAATTTAAGTTGTACAGGAGTAGGTGATGATTATGAGGAAAGGTTGCATGAAAACTGATGGTGGGCCAGTGGTCCAAAAGGGGAAATCACGTATACTACTAGCTAATCCAACACTTCAAGGAATTGACCATAAAGAGAAAAAAATCCTAACTTTCATGCACAAATCATTCATTTCAAGATTTAGAGAATTGGGACCACCTAGAGGAGCCATTGAAGAAGAAAACTAGTTTCAACCATCCTACAATGAACACTTACAGGAAATGGAAAGAACTACATTAAACAATGGGAATTGTCAAAAAACTCTAGGGTGCCTAGGGTCCAACTATTCAGAAATTATCCTCACCCACGACATCACAGTGAAAGGTAGGTGGCACATATGCTCTGTGTTTTGACTTGATAGCTAGGAAAGACAAAAAGGAAAAGAAATATTTTTTTTTTTTAGTAATTACAATGTGCATGGGGATAGACAAAATTGTATGGAGAAATTGTGTGGGGATAGAGAGATAATTGTAGTCATCACCCTCTAAACTCTAAACCCATTTTTACCTTGGAAATATCTAGAGCTAAGCCACCAAAATACCTATATTCATATTGACATAGAGGAGAAAATGGTAGGAGATTTCAAAGAAGGGAGCCCATAGGGACATCCAGAATACACCTCCATCCCCCTGTGGTAGATATATTTAGAAGGAATCAATGGTTGGGTTCTTTGAGTTGCTTAGAGGATATGATGATGATGTAGATCTAGAATTTTCCATGTCACTTGCCTCCTCAGGATAGATTCAATACTACTTCTGTGGTAATAGGATTCTCAGTTACAATTACCCCTAAAATCATTAGCCAAATCACTACACTTCCTCTAGGTATGCGATGGACAAAGGAGGATAAATCTAGCAACAATTATGCTAAGAACATATTTTTCTTGAGAGTTGAAGAGCCAATTGAGGAAAAAAATGAGATTACAAGGGAGAGCCTTCCCTATCCTTGGTATGACGTAAGCTATCACATTCTCAAGTATATTTCTTGTGAGGGAAGGCTTAGTATAGTGTATGGTTACCAATTTAGAATCCTCCATGAGCTGAGATTTGGAGAAGAGTTGCCCCTTAATAGAAGACCTAGTGTGCCCTACTTCTTATTTCAATCAATAATATTCATGAGCATAAAGGTATAGGAAGGAAAACATCATTAGCCAGCACATCATGGACTAATCAAGATCATACGAGAAGATGCCTTAAGCCAATTAAGAGTCCCTATTTTATGGTCCACATTTAGGGACATGGATAGGGAGGCTGTAATTGAAGCAATTGGATAGAGGGGGACCCAACCTCTAGCGATGAGGAGGAAGAAGAAGAACCTGAGGTGGAAGAAGAAGAAGAGGAAGAACCTGAAGAAGAAGGAGAGGAACCTGAAGAAGAAGAGGAGGAACCAAAGGAAGAAGAGGAGGAAGAGACAAATAAAACAGGGGAAGGAGAGGAAGGAGAAGATAACAATGGAGAAGAAGAACAGAAGGATGAGACAAGCCCTAAAAAACATACAAAAGAAGCAGAAGAATCTCGAAGAGTGTCTCCTGAACCCACAAAGAAGGAGGTAGTTACCACCTTGACTTCCCTAAACACACCCATAAAGTCAATAAGAAAAAGGTAGACACAGACTCCCCTATATTTCAAAAAAATGTGGAGAACTAGGATCAAACAGAGGAGACCATAGATACCTACCAAGACTCCCATCATCATTGAAGATATACCAAAAGGACAAGAAAAATTAGTCTCCCTAGAAATGAAAGGTGTAGAGGTCACATCAAAAAAGGCTTCCCAAAAGTCACCAACCACCTATGTTAGGAGGCCTATCACCAAGTCAACCTTAGTGAAGAAAAACAAAGAACCTTTGACCCCATTTCAAAAAGGGAAAAGCCTCCTACAAGAAACACAAACAATCCTATAGGAAGCTATGTCAACACTACAAGAAACAAAGAAAAGGTAGCAAGCAGGACAACAAGGACAAAGGAAATGAAAGGAAGAAACAACACAGGCATGGGAGGAGGCAAATTCTTCAAAGGCATTAAAGCGAGAATCCCAAGAGTTGCAAGAATCTAGCCCACAACCCAATTGGAGCTCCTATAACAGATTCATTGAGGGAGGCATAGTAATACCACAAAAAGTTTCCATCCCTCTCTTCTTTTAGCTTGAGAAGGAGAGCGAAAGGACACATCGCTGGATGAAAATTGCTAAATCAAAGAATATAGATGATGTGGGCCATATGGAAGAGAAGCTACTAGAGATGGGCAGAGACTTGAGTAGGATAACATACAAGGAAAGAGTTATTAAATCTCAACTAGAGGCTGAAAATACATGGATTAGGAGGCAGGTAGAGGAAAAAGAGAGCCAATTATCCATTATGGAAAGCCTCTCTAAGGAGGAACTCTAGTGTTAGATTACACCAAAGTCATATTCCTTTTACCTAAAAGATCAATGGCTGCAATGTTAGCTAAAGACCCTAGCACAATGATGGACTATGCCTTTCCAAGACTATAGGTAGTTCATTGAGCTCTATGACCAAATCACCCTGGAGGATAAGGCCAAGATATCAAAATTCTACTTACACAACTTTGCCTTAACAGAATTTAGTGTGTGGGACCCCAATGCAAATCTAGGGGACTTGCAACTAATGGCCTTTGCATCATGGATGAGTGGTGAGGAGGCCAATGTTAAGGAAGTAAAGAGGGTGTTGTAAAGAGAAGAAAAAGTGCCAATTTACATTAGAGCATAACAGATCAATTTCATGGCTTTCATTAGCACCCACAACATCATCGGCAATGATCCCCATCTTGTACCAAGATACCTAGCTACACAAGAGAAAGAAATCACTCATTTTGAATACACCTTGAGATTTCTAGGGGATGAAAGCCAATAAGCATGCCAAAGGAGATGGGACACCCTACCATACATATTAAGGATAAGGGAGTATCATTCCGTTGAAATAATTAGAGATGAACTAGAAAGGACCCCACTATATAAGAATGCACTACAAAGACTCAAAATCAACTCGATTGGTTTGAAACTCAATCCACCATTTTCCTTGGGTATGTTAGAAGGAAGAAAGGAGGAAGAAGAAAGAAAGAAGCAAGAGGAAATAGATAAGCATGAAGGATTTTATTCACAAAAGGAGAATACATCAACAAAAGCTTGTGATGTCAGAGAGGTCACAAGAGAAATGAAAGACATGTACATATATTAAGTTGCTCAAATGATGAGCAACACTTTCAGTATGGGTGTGATGATGAGGGTCATCAATAGGTAAATTATATGGACCTTAATGCCACTATCCAACTTATTAAAATAAACTTTTCTCACATTTCTTTACATATTTTATTATATTTTGCTTGGTGATAATGGTAAAGATGAGATGTTATGTCATGTGGCCGAATGTGCATTAATTGCAAGATTTGGAGAAATTTTGGCTAATTTAAGTACAAGAACTCAAAGTAGACAAGAAAGAGGGATTTTAGGAGATTGGATCTCCCTCCTTAACTCCTCAATAACTCAAAGATTCCTCCACCATATCTCATCATCTCGGAGTCACAAGTAGCCAAGCCCACCAAGGTCATTGCTAGCCAAGCTAATGATAGTTGAAGACAATATAATCTCAACTTTGGGAGCCAAGTCTCCCTAATTTTAAGGAATTTGTTGATAGCTTTAGTTGTATAAATAAGAAGGCATAGGGCTTCACTAGGATTGGACTATTTTTGTTGTAGCCAAGAGGCATTTTTGAGCTACGACATTGTGGCAGGTGCATTTTTGACATTTTGATGAGAATGAGAAGCATTCCCTTTATCTAGCACTGAGCTGACTTAGAGGGATGAAGCTCTTGGGTTAGGGCCCAACCCTAGTAGTAGAGGTTTCTCTTTTTGTATATGTATGCTTTGATTAGATTCATATTTAGCTACTAAAGTGATTTCTTTTTTTTTAATCTGTAAGTATTTGGATGATTACTTAGTTTGCTTCCATTTGTGGAGAGATAGATCAGTGGTACAATAGTGAAATTAAGCACTTCAGAAAATATTGTGGTGGCGGCCTCTGCCTCATCTCCCTTATGGGATCATGGTTTGAGGGTTCCATTCTCATTTTCCAAAAACATATTTATTGTTTGATCATTGCATAACTTAGGATTTCTTGTTGCGTAGATCAATTTTTCTCAATGCCTAGAAGTGCTTGCAATTGTCATTTTTGTTTCTTGAGTTTTATATGGTTTAAAAGTACTTCCATTCATAGACTTAGCCATTAGATATTAATAACTCTATTTGTCCTAAATTCAACTCTATTTTTCCATACATAAATGAAGTTGTGCATAAATGAAGAAAATAATGTATGTTGTTGCAGGAGTTTCTGATCTATAGGGGGACCTCCTCTCGCCAGCTTCATCCAAGTCTTCTCCACCTACTGTTATATACCTAGGGGGGTAATATGAGGTACCGAGGGAGGTACCCAAGGTAATAATGTAATAATGGGATGGGCCATAGTAATAAATAAGGTGGTTAAGCCATGTCATGTAAGGGACCACAAGTAGTTAATAATAATGTAATGGGCCCATGGTATTAGTTGATGGTATGAGTAAACCATGGTAATGATGCATGGTAGTGTATGTATGAGGCCTATATAGAGGCTAGAGACTCCACATGGAGAGATATGAAGAGAAGTATTCTTGTATGAACAAGCATATGGCTTGTGGAGTATTCTCCTTCCTTAAGGAGTGAATGTATGGTTTTTCCCTACCTTAAGGGTTTTGATCAATAAAGAAGCATTTCTATCTATCTTGTTATTCTTGGGTTATTTCTATTATCATATATTTCCGGTTTAGATATACAACAAGTGGTCTCAGAGCACTTTCTTGGGCACAAAAATGGAGAACTTTTTTTACTTTTTGCAGGATTTCAAGGGCGGCGAGTTTGCAGATCATATATGTATGTTTTGGTACAATATTTGTAAAATATAATTGCATATCTGGATTATATGTGAAAAAATACCCGATTTCAAAAAAAAAATCGGCTGAATCGGAGTACGGATGAAGGAGATATCGCTGATTTAAAAATCAGTGGGGTTGCAGATAATTTTTTAGGAAAGCGAGTTTGCGGCGCCGATCTAGACGTCCTGGTGCAAGATCTACAAAATATATTTGTCTATCTAGATTCTATGTGAAAAAATAGCCAATTTCAAAAAAACAATCAGTTGAATCGGAGTCCGGATGAGGGAGATATCGCTGATTTAAAATCAGCACTTTTTGTAGAAATTTCGGTGACGACGGGAGAGTTGTAGCGCAGATCTAAACTTTTATTGCCTGGATCAGAATTTCTATCACATGGGCAGATGCAGAATGGTTGTTCCATTTCCAAAAATAGGTCATAATAGGGATTCTGAGCAATATTGACTAAACTGTGACAATTTCAAATTTTCGCCAATTTTTTTTGTGATGGCGGCCGTATATCTGAATTTGGAGGACTTGTATGCATTTGATGGCTCTCATCCAGCCAAATGGCTAGCACAAATGGAGAAATTTTTTAGAGTGAATTTCATCAATGATTATGAGACTTAGCTGAGTGTGGGACAAATGTACTTGGACAATGAAAGATTGCAATGGTGGCAAAGACATCAACATTGCCTTCGAAGGCCCTTGACTTGGGACGAATTCACAAAAGCTCTTATGGAACACTTTGACCATAAAGCTAATCTTGTGGATAAGCTCACACAGACAGACACACAGCCTAGCAAAGATTTTATTTTCACAGGAAAGAAGGAAACCAAGGAACGTAAATGGTTATTTTCTGCTGGTATCTCCTTATTACAGGTTCATGGATTGATTCAAAAAGAGAAGATCATTGTTTCTATAAATCCTAGTTGCAAGCATAATTTCATCAATGTTAATTTGGCAAAAGAATTGCAAGTTCACACAAAACACATTGAAAACACACAGTTTGATGATGAGGATGTCCAAGTGTATAAGGATTTGAAGATTTCTATGGATAAGTATGTGTTGCATGGTGATTTTTATACTTCAGAGACAGATAATTTGGATGTTGTTTTGGGATACCCGTGGATGGAATCAATGGGTACTATCAATATTAATGTGCAGAAGAAATTCCTGAAGCTCTGGTATAAAAAGAAGAAAATTACATTACAGGATATTTCCATCAATAAACAGGTAGAGTCCACAGAGGTTGACGCAGAAGATGTTCCAGGGACTAACATATCAGATGATGAGTAGTTGATGGTCGACAATCAAACACAAACAGAGGTTGAAGCTGAAAAGGTAATAGGTGTTGACACATCTGATGAGGGTTCAGTGGTTGAAGTCATATTGGAAAAGAAGACACCACAACGGGTACCACAACAAGGTGAATTAAAGAAAAAGACACCGTGGGTTAAAACTTCAACATATCATCACCCACATCACCCCACAAGAAAACAACCAACAAAATGGAAACCTATTAGCCACAAGGACAACAACCCCCGTATGACGGATAGCGAGGAGCGAAGATCCACCTACTACACAACACAGAAGAGCTGCCACGGTCAACTTCCATCTCAAGCGAGCGAGGCACCAGCGAGATTGAGGGTTCACCTTTCTCTTGGATGGCTAGATGCACGTGCTTGGTATCAGTGAACTACTCTTTTGAGTAGATCTTATTATTTTTGTTCTTCCCATGTTTCGGCGACGAAACATGCTAAGGGGGCTGGAATGTTATATACCTAGGGGGTAATATGGGGTACCGAGGGAGGTACCCAAGGTAATAATGTAATAATGGGATGGGCCATAGTAATAAATATGGTGGTTAACCCATGTCATGTAAGGGACCACAAGTAGTTAATAATAATGTAACGGGCTCTGATACCACTTGTTGTGGATCTAACCCAGAAATATTATGATAACAGAAATAACCCAATAATAACAAGATAGAAATAGAATGAAATGCTTCTTTATTATCAAACCCTTAAGGTAGGGAAACACCATACATTCACTCCTTAAGGAAGGAGAATACTCCACAAGCCATGTGCTTGTACATACAATAATACTTCTCTTCATATCCCTCCATGTGGAGTCTCTAGCCTCTATATAGGCCTCATACATACAATACCATGTATCATTACCATGGTTTCCCCATACCATCAACTAATACCATGGGCCCCTTACATTATTATTAACTACTTGTGGTCCCTTACATGACATGGGTTAACCACCTTATTTATTACTATGGCCCATCCAATTATTACATTATTACCTTGGGTACCTCCCTCGGTACCCCATATTACCCCCCTAGGTATATAACACCTACATTGCCAAAGTCCACCAAACCCTAATCCGAATTTTTGTTTTGTAGCAAAGTGGACATTTTCCTTGAGAAAGCCCAACCATCTTGAAGACTTGGTTTGAGCCTTGGGTTTTCTGCACCTCATCTGTGCCTTATTCCCCCATATGACACCTTTCTCACACTTCATTCTACCTTTCCTACCTCCCTATAAGCTTTAGGCCTGTTTCCTATAGTAAAACATGGCATCCTGTAGTAGAACTAGGACATCCTATAGTACTACAGGAAACATTGTAGCAACCTATTTTAAGCTTGAATTGAGCAAAAATGGTCATCTGAGCTTAGGTTAAGCCTCCACTTGTCTTCCATACCCTCAACATTATTCCAATCCTATTCCCCATACCTGTCTCCCCTTCCAAATATAAAATTGGTTAAATTAGCATTTACATTCATAAAATTGAAAATCGAAAAGGATTTTCTGCAATTTCCATTTAGTAAATGCATGCAACAATCACAGTAATTATAGGATAATTCCCATGCTTATCTAGTACGGATAACTAGATGTTAGATGTAAGGTTAAGTTAGGTCTCCTTTGCAAGAAATATGTGTAGATTCTTAGCTAGATGATTTCATGTCACTTTCTAGAATTTTCCAATTTAGCACATTCATTTCCTAGAGTAGGCAACATTTCCTTTATGCATTAAGAATAGTTTTCTCCTTTGCTATGTGGTAGTTCGACTCCTTCTAGTCAATAGAAGACTGGTTTGAAAAATCCTAGTGGTGTATCGCTCGAGTTGAAAAGTGACAAGAGTAGACCATTGCATCTATTGTGTACACAACACTGTCACCTCCAAGTTTGTATGAACCACGGGTTGATTAATTAAAGTTGGTAGCCCTAAGAGTTGCAGGATCCTTGCTGCAATACTAGCGCTCATCAATATGGACTCTTTTAGAGTCTTCTTCATCATATTCACATGAACCCATCTCGTAAACTTTTTATGACTGGTTTCCCTTTAAAATTTCCTTATGCATGACTTTTGATTTCTATTTTTAACCATCATTTAAATATCATGTATTATGTGTATTCACTAATTTTTTTGTTATGTAAGTAAAAGCATTTTTTTTCTAAATATAAGTTTTGTGTTTTGTGTTAGTAAACATTTTAATTCTAGCTTGATCATAAAATAAGATTCAACCAAGTAAAATATTATGTGTATATGTTCTATATTACTTTAAAATAATCAAACATATTCAACCATGTTCATTCCTAATACCAAACTAGCCAATGATACAGTATAATTACACATAGTCACTATCTACATAATTGCAAAGGTTTTACATATTATGGTAAATCATTCTTGACATTTTTTTAGGTAGCTTGGTCAAAATCATTAATTATAATGTATTTTTGAAGAGAAATAATCGATCATAGCTTTGAATTTGATGAATTGGACTTAAGGAGGACCTAAGGGAAAATTTTAGGGGCTAATATTCGAAAGTGGTCTAATTTTCCATGTTTTTCCAAAAAAAAATATTCGCTAATTTCTATCTTTTCTAAAAATATCTCACCCAAATTTTATATTATGAAATTATTTTACCTTAAAAATCACTAAAATTTTATATAATGACTATATAAGATTATTATACATTTGAATAAATTCACAGAAATATCACCACACATTTCACAAATTGCATGTTATGGACTAGTGAGATTCTCCAATGTTTCTAAACTTTAGGATAAATTTCCATCCTTAAAAATTTCCCTAGAGGACCTTATAAATAATAGTCAAGTTTGAAGCCAAAAATTTAAATAATAATTTGATAGGATTCTAACATTTCAAGCAATAATAATATGCAGGAGTGGATGTTTCACTACTACACCAAGGGCACTTTTCAGACATTTTTTTAGACAAGAGAAATCTTTTGCCTTAAAAAGTCACTTTTTATTTTACTGATTTTACATAGTATCAATTGAATTGTCTTAAATATAAAATTTAAGAAAAAATTGTTTGAGACAAAAATATTTTAAGACAAAACTTTATCTTTAAGATAAAAACACTTTAAGACAAAACTTAAAATTTAAGACAAAACCTGTTTGAGACAAAACTTTATATTTAAGAAAAAAATAGTTTAAGAAAAAAATATTTTAAGATAAAACTTTATATTGAATACAAAAACAATTAAATACAAAAATATTTTAAGATGCAACTTTATATTTAAGACAAAATTATTTTGAGACAAAGCTTTATATTAAAGAGAAAAATAGTTTGAGACAAAAAAGCTTTAAGACACTTTATATTTAAGACAATGACCACTTAAGACGAAACCCATTTAAGACAATTAGCAATTAATATAAAAACATATCAATTTAAGACTATTATCTAACAACTACAAAAATGACTTTGACAATGCACCCTAAGTCTGCAAGCTTACATGCTACTATTGTCCCGCACCTATACCGAGGCTTCTATTTCACTTACCATTCATGTTATCTTATATAAAGACAATGATTTGTTGGGCTATTTTTTTTGTGGGGGTAGTTGACTCTGAAGAATGCAACAACTTTTCCAGGAAATATTTCCTAGACATCAATTCCTCTTATGTCCCTTCGATATTTTGTTGATACAATTAGAGACAAATTGCATATCGTTGCATTCACCACTACTACATGGAGGGGGATTTTAAGGAAATTTTTTAAGAAAAAAAATTGTCTTAAAATTTAATGTCTTAAAATTTCCAATACGAGGTGCTAATAAAAAAGATAAATGTAAAGTATTAGTTGCATCTTTACGCTGTTGATGGGTCCTTCAGGAAGTAGAGTGATGGAGGATAACAACAACTAATGGGATTTAGGGCAATGGAGGCTGACAACAAAGGTGTGATTCATGAGAGGAGTGATGGAGGAACTTTCGCTGAACGTCGATAGACAGTAACATAGTTGGAGTACTTTAGGGGGTCTCCATTGACTATGTTTTAATGTGTTTTTTTACTCTTTCATTTATTTTCAACTACTTCTACCCACTCATTGTTTTTATCAACACATTGTTGTGGTGGAACTCCTGACTGTCATCGAGAAAATGGATTAGATTCACCTGAAGGATTTTTCAAAAATGCAGCAAAAAATTCTCAATTTGATTTTTCCTTGATCAAATTGAGAAAATTTGAATTTCCACATCGGCAGAAAACTTGGATGCAATTAACTTATATGACATGGCTTGTGTCACCCAGCTTACTCAATAAAAGTGAGTTGGATGATTTAGATTCTAGCTAAGCATGTGTGATTGCTAATTTGTAGCAATCAAGTAAGTTGTCTCAAGTTTTTTTCAGTTAGATTAGTTCTAATTGTTTGAGGAACTAGTGGAAGGTTAGTTGTATAGTGGGACTTTAGTCAAAATCAGTGATCATCCAATTAACTAATCAATCAACCTAAAATAGCTGATGCATGCAAATAATTCAAGTTCCCCAGCTGTTGTGGAGATTCCAGGGCAGTGTAACATTAGTTCTCGACTAGTCTTGAGTGTACAATTGTTTCATGCAGTTAGATGATAAACCTTAGGAATTGTGCAATCCATTTTGGAAAAAATCCTAAATAATAGGGGTCTAATTTCTCAAATAATTACAAAAGGAAATAGGGGATCAAGTAGAGGCAAAAATTAACTAATTATGGGTCAGATCTTCTCAGTGAGAAGAGAGATATGTTATTCATTTGTAGGTTCTTCTCAGTTGAGCAAATAAATTGTAATACATCTCTATTAATCATATTAGTGAAAGAAAGCATTGGCATTTTTAGCAAGTTTCTTTCCCCAAGAAAAATATTGTGTGCATGTGTGTTATTTCTTATTGCATGTTTGAAAGTTTTGTTCTAAATTTTGAATAAAATTCCAGAGAGTAGTAGAGTAGGTTTGTTTCTTGTGATTTTGAAAAAACTTCATGAGAAGTTGAAAATCTACACCATAAGTTATACATGATATCAAAGTAGGATTCACAATAAAGAAGGAATTTTGTTGTTTCTTAGGAGGTTTGAATTTGCAGTTCAGTGTAGCATGATCTCTTAAGATATGAGAAGAAGACTTTGAACGAACTGAGGCTAGAGTATGCCTTGGAAGGATCACATGGAGGAGGTATTCGATGATAATGGATTGTCACCGATCTCCATAGCATAGAAAATCCTTATGCAATGTGGTAGGAATTGACATATCTATTCCAGAACAGTAGTGACCATAGGAATCTGGGCTCAAGGATACACTTTGAAATACCAAGATGTAGATGAATGACACTATCCCGCATTATCTCAACATGTTCACACAAGATTGTGATGAGCTTGCAGTTCTTGGTGTTATTGTTTCAGAGGATGACTTGCTAATCATAGCCTTTCTGGGCCTTCCCAAGAGATAACATAGCTATCAAGATTCAATGAACGGGGGGGAGAAACTACTAAATTAAGAATGCTTATGGTCTAATTTGTTATAGGAGGAAACAAAGTTGAATACCAAAGATGGGACCTCATCCAAGGGTGAGGATGAATACAAATTTGCATTCGTTTAAAAGGGAAAGAAGGGAAAAGGGAAGAAATCTCAAACCAAACCAGAATCCAGACACGGGGGAAAGAAGAAATAATTGTCATAAATTAAATGCTTCCATTCTCAGGAATACGAGCACTATGCCACGAAGTGTCCACAAACAAAGGCAAGCAAGAAGACCTTAGCAAGAGCAACGCGTGAAGCCTTGGCTTCATAGTTTGAGCTTGACTTTACCTTTATCATAGGGATGTCTAGTATAGTGATGTGGTGTGTGTGGTACTTGGACTCAAGTGCATCATTGCACATTACAATGCACAGATATTTTTTCAACGACCTGGAGGAGAAAGATCTCCATATGCACATCAAGCTAGGGGATGACAAAAGGTACATCGGGATTGATATTGGTATTGTCACCTTTCAGAGTGAGTTAGGCTCCCCTCTCAAGATCAAGGATGTCTTGTTTTTTCTAGGCCTAAAGAAAAATCTCATCTTTGTTGCAGTTTTGGAAGACCATGGTTATCATGTGATCTTCAAAAAAGGAAAAGCACTCCCGAGACACATAGCCACAGGAAATGTGAAAAAGATCATGATTCGTGTGAAGAACATGTATATGGTAAATGTTCAAGACTATGTTGCATTAAGAACTAAGGCAAAGAAAGTGTAGGGTTACGATGTCAGTGAAATTTGGCACAAAATACTTGGCCATTTGCATCATGGCACCTTGAATATTATAAAATAAGCAACCACTAGCCTCCCCAAATAGAACTTGAGCAACAGGACGTATGAAAAGGATGTAATTTAGGGAAGCACACAAAATCCACAGTCCATGATCAGGACAACAAGCACTTGGAGTCTTATAAAGGATCCACTCTAATGTCTATGGACCTTTCTTGATAGCTTCCACTGCTAGACACAAATATTTTTTCATTTTTATTGATGACTTCTCACGAAAGTACTGGATATTCTTCATGCAGAAGAAACATCATACATTCTCCAAGTTCATAGAAGTCAAGGCACTGGTTGAGAAAGAAACCAAAAAGAAGGTGAAGTCTCTGATGAGCAATAACGCAGGTGAATATGTGTTGAATGAATTTAAAAATTTATGTATGAAAGAAGGCATTCGATGAGAGTTGACAACACCCCACAACCCATAGCAGAATGGGGTGGTTGAGACAAATAACCATAGCATTGTGGGAGAAGCGAGGGTGATGTTGTATGACCAAGGCCTCCACTGTATTTTTAGGTTGAGGCATGCAACACAACAATCTGTTTGAAGAACCAGAGTCTTCATCGAATTCTTGCCATGGTTACCTTGGAGGAGGATTTCTTGAGGAGAAAGTCAGATGTGTCACACCTCAGGATTTTTGGAGCCTTTTTTTACTACCATGTCTCCAAATAATTAAGGAATAATCTTGAGCCGACCATAGAATTGGGGGTATTTGTGGGTTATAGAGAAACTTCCTGCAACTACCGTGTGTACTTGACATCCCTCAAAATGAAATTTGTGTGAAGGGATGTAAAGTTTTATGAGGATAAAGTGATGTGGTGCTATCTTGAGAGGGAACTTTATATACCAACAAAATAGGAGCCTTAGTTCCCAAATAATATTAAGTAATATAATAATAATAAAAAATATAGAAACAAATTTCAAAGCAGAATAGAAAGGAAATAAAAAATTGTTGGCATTATGATACATATGTTGTACTTGATGGCAACCCACTCATCTCAGATGATAGATTATAGTGCAGCAAAGTTCACGCAATTTCATGAAGATAAAAGTTTATTTCATGTGGAGAAAAGTTCACGGAATTTTATGCATAGAAAAGTTTATTTCATGTAGAGAAAAGTTCACAGACTTTTATGCAAATAAAAGTTTATTTCATGTGGACAAACATTCACAGAATTTTATGCAGAGAAAAGTTTATTTCATGTAGAGAAAATTTCACGGACTTTTATGCAAAGAAAAGTTTATTTCATGTGGAGAAAAGTTCACGGAATTTTATGCAGAGAAAAGTTTATTTCATGTAGAGAAACGTTCACGGACTTTTATGTAGAGAAAAATTTATTTCATGTGGACAAAAGTTCACGCACTTTCATGGTTGGTTCATGGTATTAGTCTGACAGTTTTTGATCCTATGGTTTGGTCCGTGGTATTGCATCCAAAAGTGTTGATCTCACGCACTTTCATGGTTGGTTCATAGTATTAGTCCGACAGTTTTTGATCCCATGGTTTTGGTCTGTGATATTGTATCCAAAAGTGTTGATCCCAAGTATTGGGTTCATGGTATTGTGTTATTATGGTTTTGGACCATGGTATTGTGAAAGGCCTAAGACTATAAAAGAGGATGGAGATCATTTGGCAAAGCATCATCTGAATTATTGAATATCTGATAAAGTGCTAGATCTGGAATACTGTGATTGGGTTATGGTGCAGATCTGGATCTGAGCTAAAGAGGGATTTCACCGGTTGATGGACAACAAGATCTAAGTATAGATCGAGATCAAATGGTTTGAAATGAACTATCTCGATATATTTGATTATGCTTATTCTAGATCTGTATACTGATGCTTGTAATGACCTGATCTGGGTATAACTTAAGTTTGAAATCGCTGCAAGTCATGTTTGAATATTTATAGATCTGTACGCAGGTTGGCTTTGATGTAAGCGTGTATGTATGTAGGTTTGGTTCATTATGATATTTGAAGTGACAGGTGGTTCTCGATGTTGATGGGTTCTAATGATAGTTTAAAGGTGTCAGTATTCTGCATATCCTGTTTGGTTGATTGTGTTTAGCTTCAGTATTGATGGATGAGAACTAATATTGGATAAGGATCATAATGACTCATATTTATGTGATCTGATGGAATAGATCTGGGTGATAACACATCTATTATCTTTTTATATGTATTGATCTGGTGGTTGGGTGATTCAGAAGATTGATTGATTATGTGCTTCAATTATATTAATGGGTCCAGTATGAAAATTGGATGAAACGTGGCCTTTCAGATTATGTGTTGTGCTTCAGGAGTATCCAGTCTGAAAATGTATGAAACTTGGTATCTAGAGGAGAGAATATTGTAGGTCGGCGTCTACGTACTAGTATCTTAGCTAGTACAAGAGCTAAGGGGGTTGTAGCTCCCTTTTAGGAGAAGCTGGAAAACGAGAGAGGGTTGTAGCTCTCTGCAGGTAGAAGCCTCCGTACTAGTATAAGACTACACTAGTAGAGAAATATTGTAAAATGATTTTCTTATTAAGAAGAATATTGAGATGACTTGCAGCAGGTGGTTTTCTCCCACATTGGGTTTCCACCTTATATCATGGTGTTCATGTGTGTGGCTTATGTGTGATGATCTATTCTATTTTACTGCACCTGTTTACTGTTAATATGATTGATAATGTTCTAATGCACTCATTAAGGATCAACTAACTGAATCATAAGAAGTTGTGGAAGTAGCATATATGGAACTGAATATGGAAATGAAAAAGTTTTATTGAGTGATAATACTGATTCACCCGCCCCCTCTTAGTATTATTTCCAACAATTGGTATTAGAGCAGGTTCTTTTATAGAAGCTTGATCACTTGAAGGAGATCCTTAGAACAATGGGAAAGAAGCTTAATAAGAAAGCACATAAGCAGAAGAAGACATCTCAGAAGAACTATGACAATGGGAGAATTGATTGGGGATTAGGTGTAAGAAGCTCTTCAGATTCAGAATCAGATTCAGAATCATTTCAGAATGAAGATGAACTATCAGGTATGAATTTGCTATCCTCTGATGTTCCAGCTATCTATCCATTTGGAAAAGATGAAAGTGATAGCGAAACAACTGAATTTTCTCTTATGGGTGAACAAGAAGGATATCAAATAGAGGAAAAATTTAAAAGGCTTTCAGAAAAAATCAGAGATCAACAAGATCTATTGAACAAAAGGGAATGTGACTTCAAAGAAGAAGCTACCAAACTAAAAGCCCAACTAGAAGAAGGAAACAATGTAAGGAAGTTATTCAAGGACAAATATCAAAAGTTGTAGGATGAAGTAACATCATTAAGAGACGAAGTCAATGAAAGAAGCACAACCATCAAGAAACTCAAAGACAGATCCAGTTAATATGAAAATCTTGAAGTCACGATCCGCTCGCTAAAAGAATATCTTGAAGAATCAAAGAAACGGAATAAAGATCTACTCGAAGCTATTGAAAAATAAGAAAACGAAGTTATTAGTTTAAAATCTCAGCTGGAATGTGCCTTCAGAATTCGTCAAAAGTAGTAGGATATGAATGAAGAACAAGAAAAGGAGATACTCAATCTAAGGCAACAACTGGAAGAATGAAGAAAGTATGAAGAAATCTGGAAGAAGCAATGTCTGGAAAAGGAGGAACAACTTCAGGTTGAGGTAAATATCTTGAAACCTAAATTAGAAGACAAGGATAAGCTTTGACGATTTCAAGATAGTACTAAGGTCTTGGATGATATTTTTAATAGTCAAAGGTCTCCTGTCATCAAAATGGGTCTTGGTTTTCATGAATCTATTGAAGATGAATCTAGTTCACAAAGTAAGACAAGGGACTCGACTGTAAAATCTAAAATGCTTAATAAGGAGATGAAAGGTCAATCTCATCATCAACCAAGGAAATAAATTCTTCAAAGAAAATATTTTACTCCTCCTATGAATAATGTTGAATGTTATGTATGTCATAATCTTGGGCATGTTGCAGGAAGATGTAGAAGAAGTAGGTTTCAAGACCATCATGCAGAAAGATCAACTCATTCAAGGTACTTTAATGGATATTTCTTTGCTTGCAATATGTTTGGTCACAGAGTTGTTGATTGCTATAGAAGAAATATGAGACATGTAAGATGTTACACATGTAAAAAGCTTGGATATATAGCTAAGGAATGCAAGAACAAAGTATGGGCACCATATCAAAAGGAGAAAACATCATCATCACACTTGAAGATGTGGAGGAAGAAAGAAGTACAGTCAGAAAGAGGCGGCACAGCACAACATACAGACATAACAGAATCAGAGGGAGCTGGAAGTGTAAACCTTCAGTGTCCTAAATCTCATACGCAAGTTTCTTAAAGAGAGAAGTCACGTATATACGCGATTTGGTTATGGCATAGTCGCGTATATGATTGTTTGAGGAGAGAAAGTAGGGATAGGTTCAGGAGAAGGATCAATTATGATTTGGTTTATTTGCGCGATTTACAATTTGCAGATGATATGTGAAGATGACTTGATGGTTAGAAGTGTTTTGTTTCTAACTTGATAATGATGATGACTTGATACTTCTTGTTGATATGCATGAACAGATCTGACAATAAACAAGATGGCACAGATTTAGGGGGAGCATATGCTTTTAATGCATTGTTGGCATTATGGTTAATAGTCCTTGGTGATGATGCTTAGATGGATAAATGATTCATCTTGCTATGATATGGTTATGAGTTGTTCAGATGATTCTTGGGGTTACATAGTTGATATTTAGATAATATTTGTGGTTGATTCTCTAATGGTGCTTACATGGTGATCTTCATAATGATAAGGAGAAGTACATAGCTTGAATTCACTTGATGATGAGTCACTCATATGTTGTTGTCACCATATGCATAAAGATCATATATTACAGTTATGATGCTGGATTCCTATTGTTTTTAGCACACATATGGATGAGGATTGTTGGTTGGATACATGGATGATTATTCAAAGTTGCATTGTTGGAGATATGATGCTGATGAGTTCTTACCTATATGATGATAGGTTGTTTCGTACATATGTTGATTGATGCAGATATTCCCAATTGATGGTACTTGGTCCATGTAGATCTGGATGGCTATGGTGTTTCTCACATTTGATAGAATGATTCTGTATATACAGAATTCTATTCAAAAGGATGAGTTGATACAAACATACCTTGATGATTCATGCACTAATACAAGTTGCTGATATACTCACCAAACCACTACCCAGGGAGACATTTGAATACCTCAGACAAAAGCTGGGAGTAGTTGATGCATCATCTTGCTGTTAAAACTTGTCTATTTCAGAAAAAATGGGTGTGCGCGAGTTGCCTGAGGAGGATCTCCATACATACGCCGGTTTGTGCAGAGACAATCATGTATATGGAGGCTTGATGGATATCAGTACGGACAGGCTCTGGTTGAAGATAGTTTGATATGGGTCTGACAGAGACCATCTAGCATAGGTTCAGGGGGAGCTGATAAACTTCTAATGATGCATTGTTGGCATTATCTTAGAAGCTTTTGGTTTTAGTTCACAGTTGTTGTTGGTTTCAGGTGGAACGAAGGAAGAGAAAGAATAGAAGGAAATCAGGGTTGCTAATTTGGATGGTGATTGTCAGATGCTGCTACTATCAGTTATTGGTGACTTTCATAAGTCTGGCTCTAGATATTTCGTCTCTATGTCATGTATCTCTTTTATGGTGTCAAGGTCATGTAATGGCCTATCTTGGTTTCCCCACTATGCCTCAGATGAAGATGTAATGTTCTTGTTTATCATGTGTAAAATTTTGATGTATCCCCACTTGGTTGGGAAATGGATGTATGAGTCCTTGGTGATAGGAACGTCACTTATGATAGAGTCATGTTCTTCTTGTAAAACATCTTTTTGCAGAGCTTGCTTATAGTCAGGGGGAGCATGAACAACACACTTCAGCAAAGCAGAGACTTCAGAATGTACTCAAAGGAAGCATGGACAGAGTGGTACACCTTGGCATATACAAAGGGGCAGCTCATTCAGAGATTTCAGCAGGTACTCAGGGGGAGTATGGAAAGTGGAATGTTTATCTAGGAAAGAGAATATCTTGGTTCGCCCTTTGCCCTTGATGTCAAAGGGGGAGATTGATTTGGTTGTTGTTGCCATCAAGTCCAAAGGGGGAGATTGTTGGCATTATGATAAATATGTTGTACTTGATGGCAACCCACTCATCTCAGATGATAAATTATAGTGCAGCAAAGTTCACGCAATTTCATGAAGATAAAAGTTTATTTCATGTGGAGAAAAGTTCACGGAATTTTATGCAGAGAAAAGGTTATTTCATGTAGAGAAAAGTTCACGGACTTTTATGCAAAGAAAAGTTTATTTCATGTGGAGAAAAGTTCATGGAATTTATGCAGAGAAAAGTTTATTTCATGTAGAGAAAAGTTCACGGACTTTTATGTAGAGAAAAGTTTATTTCATGTGGAGAAACATTCACAGAATTTTATTCAGAGAAACGTTTATTTCATGTAGACAAAAGTTCACGGAATTTTATACAGAGAAAAATTTATTTCATGTGGAGAAAAGTTCATGCACTTTCATGGTTGGTTCATGGTATTAGTCCGACAGTTTTTGATCCTATGGTTTTGGTCCGTGGTATTGCATCCAAAAGTGTTGATCCCAAGTATTGGGTTCATGGTATTGTGTTATTATGGTTTTGGACCATGGTAGTGTGAAAGGCCTAAGACTATAAAAGAGGAAGGAGATCATTTGGAAAAGCATCATTTGAATTATTGAATATCTGATAAAGTGCTAGATCTGGAATACTATGATTGGGTTATGGTGCAGATCTGGATCTGAGCTAAAGAGGGATCTCACCGATTGATGGACAACAAGATGTAAGGATAGATCGGGATCAAATGGTTTGAAATGAACTATCTTTATATATTTGATTATGCTTATTCTAGATCTGTATATTGATGCTTGTAATGATCTGATCTGGGTATAACTTAAGTTTGAAATCACTGCAAGTCATGTTTGAATATTTATAGATATGTATGCGGGTTGGCTTTGGTGTAAGCGCATATGTATGCAGGTTTCTTTCATTGTGATATTGTAAGTCACAGGTGGTTCTAGTTGTTGATGGGTTCTGATGACAGTTTAAAGGTGTCAGTATTCTGCATATCCAGTTTGGTTGATTGTGTTTACCTTCAGTATTGATGGATCAGAACTAATATTGGATCAGGATCATAATGACTCATATTTATGTGATCTGATGGACTAGATCTGGGTGCTAACACATATATTATCCTTGTATATGTATTGATCTGGTGTTTGGGTGATTCAGAAGATTGATTGATTATGTGCTCCAATGATATTAATGGGTCCAGTATGAAAATTGGATGAAACGTGGCCTTTCAGATTATGTGTTGTGATTCAGCAGTATCCAGTCTGAAAATGTATGAAACGTGGTACCTAGAGGAGAGAAGATTGTAGGCCGACGCCTACGTACTAGTATCTTAGCTAGTACAAGAGATAAGGGGGATGTAGCTCCCTTCCAGGAGAAGCTGGAAAATGAGAGAGGGTTGTAGCTCTCTACATGTAGAAGCCTCCGTACTAGTATAAGACTGCACCAATACAGAAATATTGTAAAATGATTTTCTTATTAAGAATAATATTGAGATGACTTGCAGTAGGTGGTTTTCTCCCACATTGGGTTTCCACCTTATATCATGGTGTTCATGTGTGTGTCTTATGTGTGATGATCTGTTCTATTTTACTACACCTCTTTACTGTTAATATGGTTGATAATGTTCTAATGCACTCATTAAGGATCAACTAACTGAATCATAAGAAGTTGTGTAAGTAGCATATATGAATTTGAATATGGAAATGAAAAAGTTTTATTGATGTGATAATACTGATTCACCCCCCCCTCTCAGTATTATTTCCAGCAAAAATCATGATTATGATGATGACGGAAATGACAACAATGACTTATGTAATAAGAGAGAAAAAATTAACAACAATGTAGCCTTATGTGAAAGGAAAACGTTAATAGAAATGAAGAATTATATAATGATAGTTGGATCATAGGGGTTTTGTTCCTTAGCATCGATGTATTCTCTATAAAGAAGGAGAAGAAGGAGAAGATGACATCACATTTGCTTATGTAATTGAGGACAAGGATAAGAAGAGACAACATAGTAATGGATTGATGGCTCATGCATAACTTGTTATTGAAATATATGGAGCAACAGGGTCTATGGCTAGGTGAAGAGTAGAACTCCAAATATTTTTGGCAATAATGAATACTGAGTGAATAGGATGTCATATCTACATAGACCTTTGTGAGAATACTCTATTCTAGGTGACGATTAATTAATTCAATTTCTTATTGGAAATAATTAAAACTTGATTGTGGTATAATTTAATTATAAATATTTAAAATATTATATGTTTGCAATCCATTTTATAAAGTGTTATGGCCTTATTAATTTTTTTGCTGGAATTTTAAATATTGAGATAGAAATTTGCAACAAGAATATAATGACCTCAATTCCTTATGAATGCTATAAGTATCTACTATGCGTAATTTTTTTCAAATCAAATAGAAATATGCTCAATTTTTTCTTTGCTAATAAAAACACACACAATCATATTCTATTATATAAGATATAATTTTTTTTGTTATTGTTAACGCAACTAGAAATTGCACCAAGAGGTGCAAAGGAATGCCAAAAGGATGAGTGGGAGAATGTGGAAGGAAGTATATAGTTTGAATGATCATAATAATCGCATCACATGCTTAATATTTAACTGCCATACTACAAAGGAGAGGGAAGAAAAATTTTGTAGACAAGAGGATGAAAACGCTTGAGTCACCAGTGACCAAACACCTTATTTAATGGTCTAAATTACCCTACATCAAACTCCATCTTAAGTTTACATACTTCCCTTAAATCAACAAACTCCATTTATGGATACCATGCACATGAAATATGAAATAATAACCAATTCATAAATAATTATCTTATCTACACATCGGGTTGAATAACCATCTAAGCTCGCCTTTGAGGTGTGCATTTGATGAATCTTTTTATAATATAAAATCATAACCAATTCATAAATAGTTATGTTATCTCCATATCAAGTTGAATAACCATTTAAGCTCACATTTAAGGAATGCATTTAATGAAAGTTTATATGGTCTTGTTTACTTTCCAAACAATATCATTAACACAGAAAAATGATCCACTCCTTTCTTATCAATATAGTTTAGTTTATATCCAAAATAAAATGCCACCTTAAATTTACAAATATGTCAGAATGAACATTCAAAATATTTAACTTGAATAGTTATGCCGACACAAACTCGTGCCTTGGAATTTCCAAACATGCCTTTTATCAATCCTATCCGTGAACTTCAAAGCAAATCAATTTGAGCAATGGTGTTATTTCATGACTAATCTACAAAGGAAATTGTATTTCAATTTGAATTTTGGGACTTTGGATAATTGGTGATTGCATGTATTAATCTTGTTGAAATCCACATTAACACAATCCATCCTGCATGAACATAGTCTCTTTATTCAATTACGAACTAACATTAAGTTTGTACACGTATAACAGACTCTTCAAACTTTTACCCAATGAAACATGTTGTCACAACTTTATTCGAATCAGATTACTCTTGGGATCTACCCCACAAGCATGAAGTCTTGAAATATGATGTATGAAAATTATGCATGGAAAATTGCTTTAAAAATGAGCTTGTGTCTAACTCATGGAGTACATCAACCACTTTATGCAAATGAATAAGAGCTTTTAGATCAGCTATTGTGCCATGTATATATAAAATACTAGCATACCAATGTTTAAGCTACAAAAATTTTGAGCTTTGTCCATCATTAAGAGCTCCACAAGAGTAAAGAAAAATTGATATTTGTTATTTTTTACCAGTGAATGGAAATTAGCTATGTTGGTTTTAAATACTCATCATTCTTGTGAATAATCACACCATGATCAGTTAAAACTCAATACACCAAACCAAGTGATTCAATACCAAACCAGTCCCCAATCTGGTTTGAAGGACAAATCAATATCCTAGATGGCCATCTTAGTCAAGTTGGACAAGTTTGTCTGAGTCCATGTCATATGAGTTTTTAAAAAATGAGTTTAAAATATTATACTGCTAAGTTAAAATAATATTTGATAGTGTTTTCCAAGTCATTGAAATACAACTCAAACTCTATTGCTATGATGCAATTACCCAATGTCTTCTTTGTAAAATAAGTAGGAAGAAAAAATTAGAAAGAATCAATATATTGTAAAATGGTTTGTCCTTTTTTGAAATACATATTCAAATATCTGAATTATGTATAGCACCTACCAATTTCTACATATTTACAGGGAGTGATTCTCACATGCGTACATGGAGAAGGTGCCTCCAATCAAAAGCACCTAAAACATTCCAGGCTTGAATTCAATTTCTAGTCACAGATAACAAATTTACTACCTTTAAAATAGGAATGAGTTTTCAACCCTGTAATCAAAACACACCTGTTGGAAATACTGAGAGGGGAGGTGAATCAATATTTCTTTTCAACTGTTATTTTACTAGTTAAAACATTTATATTCAGAACACAAAATGAACAACAAGAATAAATGCTTTTATTAATATAATATTTGAAATAAAATAGATACAAAATATATATGGTTCCAATCTGTTGCCAAGCACCAACTTGGACTTTTGTGAGGCTCCAACCTCCAAAGCACCAACTCTGTTTTGTCAAGGCACCAAAATTGGACTTAGGAGCACCAACTCCCAGGACACCACTCCTTCCAGTTATGAGGCACCAATCTCAAGGGCTCCAACCCTCTGTTGTCAAGTCACCAACCTTGGATGTAGGAGCACCAACTCCAAGGAAACCAATCCTTCCAAATTCTGAGGCACCAACCCTAAGGGCTCCAACCCTCTACTGTCAAGGCATGTTTGATAGTAATGTTATGCTCCCTAAACTCTTCTTTATTGAATTCTGTCCGTTTACATCTTCACTGTAGTCTCCATGTTATAACATCAATGGCAACCAGTCTTCATATGAAGAAGCCTTTACAACTCTTCAAACTGTCCACACAGAGTTTGCAAAAGTTATCTCATGATGATATCAAATAGCCATCATGGTCTTTTATAATGTCTCCACACAACTTTAGTGAGTCTACTATTAGTTGCACTAAGCTCTACACAAGAACCAACTCTCTGTTTCAAGCCTCTGTTCTCACTGTCATGGTGAATGCTTCCAGCGTGACTACTGTGCACTATTCTTGCATTGCAATCTCTTACTTTCGAGAAATACATTCACATATGCTTCAATACTGGTGATAGCTACTATTCCCTTCAAGCGATATCAAATGAAACTTTATTTATTATATCACAGAATTGTTCTTTAGTATGCATTATGCACCTAATTAATTCATCATAGGTCTGAGTCTTTCACAGGGTAACACGATCAACAGAGTTGCTCGTCATTCAACTACCTCATTTCTGACTGGACCTTCATCTTCCTTGTGTTTTGTTGGACCTTTGACCTCTTTCTATCTTGCAGGACCGTCGAATTCCTTGTTTCTTCTAGTTCACCAACCACTCATAAAGGCAATTCTCTATTTTCTTATACTGATATACTTGACCTTTGGCTTCTCTTTCGCTTGCTTGAACTTCTACTTCCTCTTTGCTTGCTTGACCTTTTGGCTTCCCACCTCCTGTCATTTTAGCTTCCTCAATGCTCGTCCATCTATGTTCGCTTGATTCTTTGGCTTCCTGATTAATGGATTTCTCTATCTATTCGAGTGTTCCAATACTCACAGGACAAATAAATTCAGAAGAGAGGGCGAATTACAAAGAAATGTTGCATATTAAAAAATATTAGAGAGGCCCTTTTTTCTTTAATATTTATACAACGACTCAATCATTATTTACAAAGGATTTCTTTTGAGAGGCTCGTACCAATAGAGAGGTCCCACATGCCATGTCACTATCTCAATCGCAATCAGTGGTCCGACAATGACAACCCTTATTAATTGTGTGACTTCCCCAATACCTGGACGCATATTACATAAAGGTATATTTTATGGAGCTATCGGGTCTACATTCATAAATTGTTGGGTCCACACATCAAAGACATCTCTGCAACGCATTCTGATCTCTAATCATCCCTTCACCTCTGCAATTAGAAATTAAATCGTGACCGCCGATCTAGCACTCAATTCGATGGTTGTTTCTTAGCCTGATCACTAACCAATCCGATTGAACTCCACCATTGATCTCCTTCCATCAGATGAATGGCTGATGCCTTTTCCCGATCAATCAACTTGCACAACACTTTGTGACCGTTGATCTCGATCTACTTGATATGATGATCCAAAATGATTTCGGGTGAGACACAAGCATAGATAATACCCACCTGATAAAGCTGTTGTTCTCTCTCATCGACTGCTACATGTCGAATGGTTAATGGAATCGGGTGACTACCCTTCAATAAACCTTACAACTTTTTTTCTGCCTGAAATACCACTTAGGGTTTTGAGAAACCACTTCTTCGCTGATTATCTTCTGCGCTCTTCCACATGCAATGACCGTTGATCTCTGAGATCCAACAGATCTTGTGCACTCTCCATCTGTTTCCTCCTTAACTTAATCTCACTTTCTTTTGATGGAATCTGTGTTAAAACCACATTTTCTGCCACACTCCGTGTTAGCACTCAAATCTACCTTAGGCTGAAATAAGGTAAAACTCAAGGCTACATCAAACCACGCTCAGCCTCGTAGCTAGCCCTACGAGGACAGGAGAGGGCTCTCTCCGACTCAATCTCAGCAAAGATAATTGATGAGGCTCGAGATGACTAAAAAAAAAAGCTAATTTTAGGCTAGATATGTAGTACAAAGGTTTGATTTGAGTTTTTAGGAGTTTTTGTGTTGAAACAAGGAAAGGCAAATTTGGGCTTGGTGATGAGGCACAGTTTTTTGCAGAGGTCTATTTGGGGCAAGGTAGGCGATCGTCTTGATGATTTCAAAGGGAATGAATGGGTAGATCAGACTGGTGAGGAGCTAAGGAGACCAAGAAGCTTTCAAGGATTCTCCTTAAATAGATGAAAACATGGAAGATCAAACAAACTTAAAGGCAGAGCATAACCATCAATGGATTCTACCTTAACACTTCATTTGTTCAATTGTACAAGATGAAAGAAGGAAAATGATACACATAACAACTTACAATTAATGAAAGAAGCGCACCATCAAAACATAAAGCCACATGGATCCCAAACAGTGCTGCAAAACCCTGGTCTTTCCTTAGCCAAAAATAAAGAGAAAATATGTACAATAGTATGCCAAAGCAATCCCAAGTGTTCAACCTCTCCAACCTCTGAAAATGATTGAGAAATTACATCATATATACCATCCTAACCCCTTCCCACACCTCTAGGGGTCGAGCTCCTTCTTCTAGGAGCAGTTTGAACTAATTCCAAACATAGAGTTGAAAACTAGGCATCCAAACAACCTATCTCTAAAAGAAGGGAAACTGATTCATTACATTAAATTTTTACTATTTTGTAAATGAATCATCTAGAATAGGTAAATAAGTGCCAAAGTTATATCATTTACATCAAATTACATCAATATGTGTCAAAAATCACATCAAGAGGTGAAACGGGTCATAACTGGCCGAAATTCTGAGCTGGAAGGTGAAAATTTGACCAAAAATCTCTATGCGCCGCGTGCCTGAGCTCTATGTGTCGCTCTCCTTTCAGCCTACTTTTGGGGCACTTCCCAACATCAAAATCAAGCTCATAATAGTTGGTTGTAAAGCACTGGATGTCTGCTATCCAGCCCAAGTGGAATTTCCCAATTTGGAGCTCATTTTCCCTTCCAAAACTTCATTCTCCCACAAGTGCTTCCTGTTGGTGCAAAAGGTGACAGAAAGGTGATTTTCATGGTGTTTTTGGCCCTTTTGATCATCCAGAACTTGATGAGATTCCTTGGCCATACTAGAGCATGCATAACTTACCATGACAAATCCAAAACTATAAAGTTTTCCTCCAGCAAGTGTCCCAATCATAAGCGCGCGCGTCGACGCGCTACGCGTTGAGCTGAAAAACCTGTTTTTAAGCCAAAATTTTTGAAAATGACAAAAATTTCTCCAAAATTGCTCAAATTCGGAATAAATATCCTCCATCATGTATCATGCCTAGCCAACGAAGCCTCAGCCAAAATCCAGAGTGGATCAGGTGTTTCACGGCGCTTCAGTGTCCTCCTGGTGTATCCAATTCAGTGGTGCAATCTCTGTCTTGGTTGTATGATGTGTCGGTGTCTGCCTCCATGGTGTTGAAAGTCTATGCCAAGTGTATGTTTTGTTTGTTGAGAATGAAAAATGAGAACCTGGTGTCTTGTTTCAATGCCAAATGTGTGCCAAAGGGAAATGAGAGACTTTTGGGATAGGGTATTGTATATGGACTAGGGTTTCGGTTTGGGACTTTGTAAAATAGGAATTGGGGGTATGGGATATGAAACTAATGAATATAAGAGTGGGTGACTTTAGGAAATAGGGAAATCAAGGAAAAAACGGGGCAAGGGAATGTCAGTTGGGAGTAGTAACTTGGCATCCAAACAGTTAATACAAAACCCTAACACCGTTTTCCCTGGTAGGGTTTGATTTTTCTATCCAAAACCATAAGAAAACCACCATCAAACAAGCACTAATCTTGGATGAAAAGCAATGATGGAAACCCATCTTACTTGTACAAGTGAAGACCCACACATTTTGAGTGATTTGGAGCAATTTTGTGAAGTTGTTGGTGGTGCGACGCATTGGGAAATTGGCGCAGTGCACAGGGAAGATGTGGTGCATAGAGCTTCATTTCTCAGTGCAAAAATACACTAGCACGGTGCACAGGGAAGGCATGGCGCACTGGGCTTGAGGCGCGGAGTGTAGAGCCTGTGCATAGCACCTTTTGGCAGGAGACTTTTGGAGGCCTTCCTAGTTCTCAAATTCGGCACGGGATAGCTCGTTGGAAAGGCCTTTGAGTCTTCTTTCCAACCAAATTTGAATTTTTCAATTTGGAGTTCATTTTCCTGGTCAAAAATCAAATCTCCTAAGACTGGTCAAAATGTGCCAAATGAGGCTGCCTCAAGGCAGTGTGTTGTTGCAATCAGCTTTTGAAAGGCTTTCTCAACTCCAAATTAAGCTCATGATAGCTCATCAGAAATATATTTGTGTCTCCGTATCATTTGACTCATCAAGAAAGTCATTTGGCCAAGAAATCTAGGAGAAATCTTGATTTTCCCAAGGTCACTACAGAGGTGCATTCAATTCTCCTAAGGCAACAGTATTTTTGACATTTCTATAAAACCATGACACCTGTGTAAAAAGTGAAGGTTTTTTTTCTTCCTTAGCCAGTGGTGGACAAAAACCTCTCTCAGTTTTTCAAAATTCATCTTTTATTTCTCTGGAACATCTTTTGAGTGAAACTTATCCCGATGTGTGAAACAAGGGATTTTGTCGAAATGAAGCGAAATGAAGGGGATAAGGGGCTTCTAATTTCTTGGTGAAACTTTTGGAAGTAGGGAGGGATGTTAGGAAGCAAGGAAAAGTGGAATCTGAGAGATCGAGTGAGGGGAAGGTGTCCGAAAGGGAAAAACACAGGGCTAGCCTAGAAAATTGCCAAGTTGTGGCAAGAAACTAGGGTTTGTGCAAAAATGAGGAATTTGGGGGATCTCAGTGATGGGAAGTGTTTAATAAGGTACATGAAGGATAGGGGAAGGTGTATGAACATCTAGATACAATTTTTGCTAATTATTTGACCATTCAAGAGAAATTGCATTCAAAACCCTAGGAGAGGGAAATGAACCTTGCCTAGGCACAACTGAGGCATGAACGAAGTTTAAAATGACCCAATGGAACCTGACATGATGATAAAAACCTTCTGAATGATGATAGAATCAACTGAATAGTGACATAGAATGACATTTGGGCAACTTTGAAAGGAGTGAAAGCAAACCCCAGACCTAATGCCTAGTGACCAAATTTTGCTTGAAGACTCAGTGAAATGAAAAATTTTCATTTTGACACCTTAAAATCACTTGTAAGAGCATGTTTGATCACTGGAGGAACGCTGCAAATACTGACACTAACATTGGCTCCAATGGGGATGGTAGCTCCTTGGAGGTGCCAAGAACGACAAATCTTTGGGAGAGCAGACCAACGCCTTATGCATTGGGCAATGGAGTCAAAAACTCATACTGAAATGCATGACTAAAAACTGATGACGCGATGACACAAATTGACTCTCACTCAACTAAGAAATGGCTCGATAGTTAAACAAAACCGAAAAACTGGAAATGATGCTCAAAGTGGAGCTTATTCATCAAAACCTACTCTAACAATTCAACACTTGATCAAGTGAAATGGAACAACCAATGCAACCAAGTAAGCATCCTAGCTGCTGTTTGATTTCTTCCCACATGCTTTCTGATGCGCAGGAAAAGGAAAGAATCGAAAGGCAACTCCCACGGAAATTTGAACTCAAGCTGACTGCTGATAAACTTGCAAAGCACAAATTGACTGGATGACTGCAAGAATACTGCGAAAGGATCTTCATAAACATATCTCTGGTCCAACTAATCTTCATATCTGGATATCAAGACTTCCCTCACATATGCGCTGTGTTTCTTTGGTGATTGCAGCAAACTATCGAAAGGATCCTGAAATTCATGAAAAACCAAACTCCGTTGTTGATTACAAATAGAACAAAAGTCTCCGTCATCAATCTCCTCATATGACCGCAAACCTTTATGAGGGCTTTGTAATGAAAAATCTATTAAACAAGAGAATGAAGGTGACCTTTGAAGAAGATTATCATCAATATTCTTTTCTGGCACATGGTTAGCTAATGAAGGAAAACTTTTACAGCAAACATCATCCAACACACGTGCAATAGGATCATCAAAAACTTGAGAAGACTGTTGTAATGTATCCATTGAAAATGTATGATATCCTTCTAACTGTTCATCTTTTTCTTGAGATATTTTATGAAGATTTTGCCTTATAAACTGAAATGTTTCGAAACAAAAGGGTATAGAATCTTCCTACATCATCAAATCATGTATTTCATCTTCCACACCTTCATCTGTAATCTGCCCTTCAATTTCATTTGGTGGCTGCAAATCTGATGCTACAGGCTGCTCAAGAATTTTGTTATCTGTCTCATCCTCAACATTAACACTGAGAGATTGTTGATTTGTTATAGGTTGTTCATTTGAAGATTTACTATGCAATTTACCCTTCAAAAACTAAAATGATTCAAAACAGAATGGTACGGAGTCACCTTGAATCATTAAATCATGTGTGTCCACTTCCAAGTCTTCAGCTACAACTTGAAAATCAATGGCTTTCGGGGGTTGCAAATCTGAATATGAGAAGTCTTGAAAAAAAATTTCATTGCTCTCAAGATGATTCAAATCAAGACTTGTTGACATTTGATTTCTGATTGCATGGTAGTTATCTCTAATGAACTGAAACGAATCAAAACAAAATGGCAAAGATCCTTCACTTACTTCAAACTTTGATGCACTTTCCTCATCATTGTCATAGCTGATATGCATCGGTTGATCACTGTATTTGAGCTGCTGAAAGTGAACTTCCTCCTCGCACAAACTAGCTGCTGATTCATCTGCAAGATTAGCTTCTTTTTGGAGAACATAATCATCATCATACTGATCAAACTGAGGCAATTCATCATCAAACATACACATCATATCAACAACTCTCTCTTCTTCACAATGATCTATAAAACAATCACTATGACAACTGGGATTAGCAACAAAATGTTTTGGGTCAGCCGCTTGTTCTTGAATGTCACTTTCATTTTTTGCAGTCATTTTCCGCACCATCTCTTCTAAAGCATTTACGAAAAGATCAAGATTTTGCTCTGAAAGTGTCAGCTACTCTGAAATATTCTTCTTTTCTTCTTCCTTCAACCTTTCCCTCAAGATCAGCAAGTGAGCCTCTACATTTACTGCATCGTTCTGCATCTCGTGAAGTGTTGCAATATTCCTTTCTCTCAGCTGAAACTCCATTTCCGAATCAAAGGCACTTGGATAGTGCAAGAGAGCAGATCTAGGAGGAGGCCTTATATGAATCGGGATCGAATAATAAACTTGGTTAAATCTGGCCGAAAACTATTGTATTGTCTCCCCTGGTAGTCTTTTCAATTGGTTATACTCTTCTATAATAAGGAAAAGGTTCTGCCAGATCATCCACCTGTCGATAAAAACTTTGACGAACTGCCGAAAATCTGAGATACTCGCATCAGGGAGGGTTCTGAACCAACTCTTCACTTTGCCTTGTAAAGAAAGAGAAAAAAGCCTTATACTGACATTTTCTGCATTAACTTCAAATATATCTAGAAAAGACTCAGAATTCTACACATGTTGCTCAGCGTTGACATTCTTACTTTCACCATTGAACCTCGGCAAGTATAGATCATAGTTTTTGGGGAAAGCATGGAGAACAGAAGGTAAAACAAGAGGTTTATACTAATCTGGAATTTTACAAGGTGTAGGGGTATGTACAACAGGTATAGAATTAGTCTTGGTCTCTTGGGGCTCATCAATTTGAAGATGGTCATCACAAAATTTAGAAGAAAGGTCTTGATCAAGCTCAAAGCTATGCAAATATTTGGTATTCACAATCTTCAAAGGGAAAGAATCAACTGCAGGTCGAGGATCTCTTCTCAAATACAGTATACTTTGCAAATCCTTCTTGACATTCTTGGGAAAAGATAAGAAATAATTTATGACAAAGAATAAAATGTCTTGGATGAAATTCCAACTTGAATACCTGATCTGTCCATGTTGTCCTTTCATGTTTTTGCTGGTCGGGATCATCCTCCAGTGGAGTCTTTGGATCTGATCTCGAAAATGATTTAGAGTCGCCAAGTGAATGATTTTAGCCTTGCCAGTGTCTGATCATTGTCCACCATCAACAATTAGATCTGAACTCAATACATGTACTGGAGCAATTTATAGGTTAAGTTTTGCGATTACAAGCTAGACCGAAGATCGACTGAAGCAGCGTTTTTCTACTATGCACTCGCAGAGCAATGCGCCATTCGAAGGCTACCTGACGTGACTTCAGTCTTTGTCTGTAGCTATAAATCAAATAACACTAACAAGCAAACCAGTTCTTCCCCAGTATGGTCGCCACTATGTTAGCACCCAAATCTACCTTAGGCTGAAATAAGGTAAAACTCAAGGCTACATCAAACCACGCTCAGCCTCGTAGCTAGCCCTACGAGGACAGGAGAGGGCTCTCTCTGGGCCAATCTCGGCAAAGATAATCGATGAGGCTCGAGATGACTAAAACAAAAGCTAATTTTGGGCTAGATATGTAGTACAAAGGTTTGATTTGAGTTTTTAGGAGTTTCTGTGTTGAAACAAGGAAAGGAAAATTTGGGCTTGGGGATGAGGCACAATTTTTTGCAGAGGTCTGTTTGGGGCAAGGTATGCGATCATCTTGATGCTTTCAAAGGGAATGAATAGGTAGATTATACTGGTGAGAAGCTAAGGAGAGTAAGAAGATTTCAAGGATTCTCGTTAAACAGATGAAAACATGGAAAATCAAACAAACTTAAAGGTAGAGCATAACCATCGATGGATTCTACCTTAACACTTCATTTGTTCAATTTTAGAAGATGAAAGAAGGAAAATGATACACATAACAACTTACAATTACTGAATGAAGCACACGATCAAAACATAAAGCCGCATGGATCCCAAACAATGTTGCGAAACCCTGGTCTTTCCTTAACCAAAAATGCAGAGAAAATATGTACAATAGTATGCCAAAGCAATCCCAAGTGTCCAACCTCTCCAACCTCTGAAAATGATTGAGAAATTACATCATATAGACCATCCTAACCCCTTCCCACACCTCTAGGGGTCGAGCTCCTCCTTTTAGGAGTAGTTTGAACTAATTCCAAACATAGAGTTGAAAACTAGGCATCCAAACAACCTATCTCTAAAAGAAGGGAAACTGATTCATTACATTAATTTTTTGTTATTTTGTAAATGAATCATCTAGAATATGTAACTAAGTGCCAAAGTTACATCATGTACATCAAATTACATCAAGCTGGGTCAAAAATTACATCAAGAGGTGAAACTGGTCATAAGTAGCCGAAATTCTGAGCTGGAAGGTGAAAATTTGACCAAAAATCTCTATGCGCCGCGCGCCTGAGCTGTATGCATCGCGTGCCTTTCAGCCTACTTTTGGGGCACTTCCTGACATCAAAATCAAGCTCAAAATATCTGGTTGGAAAGCCCTGGATGTCTGCTATCCAGCCCAAGTGGAATGTCCCAATTTGGAGCTCATTTGCCCCTCCAAAACTTCATTCTCCCACAAGTGCTTCCTACTGGTGCAAAAGGTGGCAGAAAGGTGATTTTCATGGTGTTTTTGGCCCTTTTGATCATCCAGAACTTGATGAAATGCCTTGGCCATACAAGAGCACGCATAACTTACCATGACAAATACAAAACTATAAAGTTTTACTCCAGCAAGTGTCCCAATCATAAGCGCGCGCGTCGACGCGCTGCGCGTTGAGCTGAAAAACCTGTTTTTAAGCCAAAATTTTTCAAAATGACAAAAATTTCTCCGAAAATGCTCAAATTCGGAACGAAGATGCTCCATCATGTATCATGCCCAGCCAACGAAGTCTCGGCCAAAACCCAGAGTGGATCAGGTGTTTCACGGCGCTTCAGTGTCCTCCTGGTGTATGCAATTCAGTGGTCCAATCTCTGTCTTGGTTGTATGATGTGTCGGTGTATGCCTCCATGGTGTTGAAAGTCTATGCCAAGTGTATGTTTGGTTTGTTGAGAATGAAAAATGAGAACCTGGTGTCTTGTTTTAATGCCAAATGTGTGCCAAAGGGAAATGAGAGACTGTTGGGATAAGGTATAGTATATGGACTAGGGTTTGGGTTTTGGACTTTGTAAAATAGGAATTGGGGGTATGGGATATGATACTAATGAATATAAGAGTCGGTGACTTTAGGAAATAGGGAAATCAAGGAAAAAATGGGGCAAGGGAATGTGAGGTGGGAGTAGTAACTTGGCAGCCAAATAGTTAATAAAAAACCCTAACACTGTTTTCCTTAGTAGGGTTTGATTTTTCTATCGAACACCATAAGACAACCACCATCAAACAAGCACTAATCTTGGATGAAAAGCAATGATGGAAACCCATCTTACTTGTACAAGTGAAGACCCACTCATTTTGACTTATTTGGAGCAAGTTTGTGAAGTTTTTGGTGGCGCGGCACATTGGGCAACTGGCATGGTGCACAAGGAAGACGCGGCGCACATAGCTTCATTTCTTAGTGAAAAAATACACTGGCGCGGCGCACAGGGAAGGCGCGGCGCATTGGGCTTGAGGCGTGACGCATAGAGCCTGTGCATAACGCCTTTCGATAGGAGACGTTTGGAGCCCTTCCCGGCGTCTAAATTGGGCACGGGATAGCTCGTTGGAAAGGTATTTGAGTATAATTTCCAACTCAATTTTAATTTTGTAATTTACAGTTCATTTTCCTGTCAAAAATCAAATCTCCCAAGACTGGTCAAAATGTGCCAAATGAGGCTGCCTCAAGGCAGAGTGTTGTTGCAGTCAAATTTTGAAAGGCTTTCTCAACTCCAAATTAAGCTCATGATAGCTCATTAGAAATATATTTGTGTCTTCTTATCATTTGACTCATCAAGAAAGTCATTTGGCCAACCAAGCTAGGAGAAATCGTGATTTTCCCAAGGTCACTTCAGAGGTGCATTCAATTCTCCTAAGGCAACGATATTTTTGACATTTCTCTAAAACCATGACACCTGTATAAAAAGTGAAGGAGTTTCTTCTTCCGTGGCCTGTTGTGGACAAAAACCTCTCTCATTTTTTCACAATTCATCTTTGATTACTTTGGAATAGCTTTTGAGTGAAACTTATCCTGATGTGTGAAACAAGGGATTTTGTCGAAATGAAATGAAATGAAGGGGATAAGGGGATTCTAATTTCTTGGGGAAATTTTTGGAAGTAGGGAGGGATGTTAGGAAGCAGGGAAAAGTGGAATCGTAGAGATCGAGTGAGGGGAAGGGGTCCAAAAGGGCAAAACACAGGTCTAGCCTAGAAAATTGCCAAGTTGTGGCAAGAAACTAGGGTTTGTACAAAAATGAGGAATTTGGGGGATCTCGGTGATGGGAAGTGTTTAATAAGGTACATGAAGGATAGGGGAAGGTGTATGAACATCTGGATACAAGTTTTGCTAATGATTTTACCATTCACGAGAAATTGCCTTCAAAACCCTAGGAGAGGGAAATGAACCTTGCCTAGGCGCAACTGAGGCATGAACAAGGTGTAAAATGACGCAATGGAACTTGACATGACAATAACAACCTTCTGAATGATGATAGAATCAACTGAATAGTGACATAGACTGACATTTGGGCAACTTTGAAAGGAGTGAAAGCAAACCCTAGACCTAATGCCTAGTGACCAAATTTTGCTTGAAGACTCACTGAAATGACAAAATTTGATTTTGACACCTTAAAATCACTTGTAAGAGCATGTTTGATCACTGGAGGAAGGCTGCAAAGTCTGACACTAACACTCTGTTTAGCACACGAAATTCATATATAGATTCATTCACCTAATATTGGATCGTCATCGATCCATTCTGTGGGAATACAAAGAAATACCTGGTTAACTCTTGAACTTAGATACATAGAGTAACGAGATTCCACACCAGGCACGAGTCTTTCCCTCTTGGTTCAATGATAGCAGTAATTTGACCTCTGTCTCAAATCCCCTCTAACACTCAACCTCTCGCTTCTCACTCGAAACCTAATCATTTCAGCTCCCTTGACCTTCCGCTCTTCTCTGGTTTGATATGGCTCATCTGTTGACTCCTCTGATACTCTACAATTCTTCTTTGTAATATATTACATGAGATACTCCTCAATCTCCCACTCTTACACTAACTCAACTTTCCTGTGGCTACTGATACTGCTCCAATACCTCTTCTCTGCTTTGATAGCTCTGCTCTGATAGCTCCTATGACTTCCGGTATTCGCTCCAATGGCTTGACTATCTTCACTTTCCTCTGGTTTCTCCTCATGGCTTCTTGCTCTTGTTTCTTCAAAGATCTACTCTACTTCTCCTTAGCTTCATATAATCATTATTTACTATTCATAATATTTCCATATTTACATCAATGAAAACCTAGATTAACAATCTCCCCCTTTGTTATTGATGGCAATATTCTTCTTCTCTCCCCCTTTGACATCAATGGAAAAGGAGTGCACAAGGACTCCCCCTGTTGAACTGTTATTCTTCTTCATGAATAGTAGATCTTCATGGGTCGGTTATTCCCCCTGTCATAGTTCCCTACTTTTTACTCAAGATAGAAGGATTGCTGCAACTAGCATATTATCCCCTCTTCATGTCTCAGAACTACTTTATCGTGGCTTCAACAATGCTTCAATTTTGTTAGATGCTTCCGACTGCTCTTGCTTCATACTTCATTCCCAGATGTATTTGTTTGCTTGAAGGTTGCCTTTATTTGTGTCCATAATTTCCCTGTTCTCACATTCAATCCCTGAGTCAAGACATAAACTTTTGTAATAACAACAACGTGGTTATTTACCTTATTTCTCTAGTATTAGATGACATTCTCTATTGTTCCAATTTCTACTTAGTGATAAATTGGAAACCATCTTCAACACCAGTCCAAAGAATAGTTAAGAGATCAAGTTCTTCAATGGATTTCTCCTGAGAAATGATCTTTATCAATGAATGATTGTTAACATAGCTCAACAAGGATTTCATAAGGACCCTTTGACTAATAGCTTCTGCAATAATGGTCAAGAATCACAGGCACCCCCTAACTGTATGCATCATCTCTTTTGGCAGAATCTTCCTATCAAATGATCAGATTGTCAAAGATCAGGTCAACAACATGTGTTGGTGGTTGGAGAGTTCAAGGGACTTTTGGATTGTATTTGCCTCCTCCATACTTGTGTAACTTTCTTCTTTTGCATGATTCTAGCTTGTGTAAGAGCCCAAGTTAAGTTACAATCACGTGCCATATGACCAATGTTATGGCACTTGAAGCATTATACATTGTTCATGAATAAGAATTCATGATTTCTTCCTGCAAAATTATTCCTTAGAGATTGTTGGGGATCATTAGATCTATCTTTATGATATGGTTGGGGACCATAACATCTATCTTTATGATATTCTTTACAATATTTTGCCATGTGACCAAAGTTTGTACAAGAATAACAATAACCAAGAAATAAACTTTGGTATCTGGGATATGGATATTTCCTTCATGTACTTCTGAAGTCTTTCTTTCTTGAGATCCTTTAATGATAACCATTGCTTCTAAGATCCTTGACATTATCTACATTTCTTCTTGGAGCAGGATTTCTTCCATTGTTTCTTTGATTTTTCTCCTTCCCTGTGTTGGAACTGGGAGCATCACCACTTCTTTCTAGCTTATTCACATCCCTTTTGTTTGAAGAATTATCATTCTTGTTTGAGGATTCACCTTAACACTCGAGACCTGATTTATCAAATGGAAATTTTTTATGGCTGAGCATGTCATCCAAGGCTTGAGAGCTCTTCAAGGTTTTGTTCATCCCTTCAACCTCTTTCTTGAGGAAGACAATCTCTTCTTCCAATCTTTCACACTCATTACTCTTCTTAGCAAGTTGTTTCTCAGTTTCTTCCTTGATATGAGCAACTTCATTTTCTTCTATTTTAAGGGAGATGATATCTGACTTCATTTTGAATATTTCTTCATTTTCCTTTGCTAGTATACTCTCCATTTCTTCCTTGATCCTTGTAGCTTTACATGTTTTGGCCTTGAGAAGTTTGACGTTAGATTTTAATTTGAAAATTTCCTCATCCTTTGCTTTTAGTTGACATATCATGGTGTTTCTCTCCTTTTCTACTTCATCAACCTGTTCTTCTATGATTGCTAATGCTTCTATTGTCTTCTCAGCTCCTTGTGCTAACTTTATTGCTTCTTGTAGTTGAGATTTGAGAGAGGATACCTCTACCTTGTACTGACTAGTCTACTTTTCAAGCTTGTTCAAGCTCTTGTGCCTTTGTTCAAGTTGACTTGACAAGGTATCTTCCCATTTCTTTGCTTTATCCAATTGATTTCTCATGGATATGACTTCTTCATGCTACTTCCTTTTTCTTTGAAGAAATTCCTTCTTAAGCTTGACAAGCTCTTCATCCATTTCATGTATTTGAAGTTGGACAAGGTCAACTTTCTTCCTTGTTTGGTCTTGGTCACCTGCTAGTGCTTTCTCCTTAAGTTCCTTGTTTTCCTTTCTCAAATTGATAATATCTTCCATGGCAGCTGTAAGTTGAGTGAGGAGATATTCTACAAAATATTTTTCATTCTCTTCATCTTCTAGATCTTCTTTAGCCTTGATGTCATCATTCTCATTTTCAACTTCTATGATGGGTTCTATATTTTCTTCTTGACTGATGGTCATGGTCAACGCTCCTTTTGAGTGAAGGTCATGAATTCTGTCCCATATACCCTTTGTTGATGAAATTTTTCTCAAATTGTTCTTTATAGAATCAGGTAGCCCATTCAAGATTACCTTCATTGCTTTTTCATTGTACTCCTTGGATTCTCCATCCATCATGCTATCAACAATTACTAATTTCCAGATTTCAATGCCTTGAGTCTTTAAGAAATTCCTCATTCTTTCTTCCCATATATTAAAGCTCCCATTGAACCATGGAGCCTCCTAAAATTGATTGTCTTTTATTTTAGTGGTAGAGGGAGACACATCCTTAGGAGGATTGGAGACTTTCTTCCTTGACTTCGCCATTTGTGTTCTAAAGATCAACCTTCAAGCTGTTAGGTTTTGAATGAAGGTACTGGCTCTGATACCAATTGCTGGAAATAATGAGAGGGGTGTGAATTAGTATTTATTTTCAACTATTATCCTACCAATTAAAACATTTATATTTAAAACACAAGATGAACAACAAGAATAAATGCTTTTCTTAACATAATCTTTGCAATAAAGTATATACAAAATATATATGGTTTCAATCTGTTGCTAAGCACCAACTTGGACTTTCGTGAGGCTCCAACCTCCAGAGCACCAACTCTATTTTGTCAAGGCACCAACCTTGGACTTAGGAGCATCAACTCCCAGGACACCAATCCTTCTAGTTCTGAGGCACCAACCTAAAGGGCTCCAACCCTCTACTATCAAGGCATCAACCTTGGATGTAGGAGCACCAACTCCAAGGACACCAATCCTTCCAACTTCTGAGGCACCAACCCCAAGGGTGCCAACCCTCTACTGTCAAGGCATTTTTGATAGTAATGTTCTACTCCTAAAAATCTTCTTTACTGAATCTATTTGTTTAAAGCTTCACTATAGTCTCCAGCTGCAACATCAATGGCAACCAGTCTTCATATGAAGAAGTTTACAACTCTTCATACTGTCCACATAGAGTCTACAAAAGTTATCTCATGATGATATCAAATAGCCATCATGATCTCTGATAATGTCTCCACATAACTTTAGTGAGTCTACTATTACCTACACTAAGCTCTGCACAAGAACCAACTCTCTGTTTCAAGCCTCTATTCTCACTATTATGGTGAATGCTTCCAACATGACTACTGCGCATTGTTCTTGCTATTGCAATCTCTTACTTCCCAGAAATACATTCACATATGCTTCAATATTGGTGTTGGCTACTATTCCCTTCAAGAGATATCAAATGAAAATTTATTTATTATATCACAGAATTATTCTTCAGTATGCATTATGTGCTTGATTAATTCATCACAGGTCTGATTTTTTCACAGGGTAAAACGATCAACAGATTTGCTCATCCTTCGACTGCCTCATGTCTGGCTGGACCTTCGTCTTCCTTCTGTCTTGCTGGACCTTCAGCCTCTTTCTATCCTGCTGGACCATCAACTTCCTTCTTTATTCCAGTTCGCCAACCACTCATAAAGGAAATTCTCTATTTTCTTATACTAATACACCTAACCTTTGGCTTCTCTTTCACTCACTTGAACTTCTGCTTCCTCTGTTCTCGCTCGACCTTTTGGCTTCCCTCCTCTTGTTGCTTTAGTTTCCTTAACACTCGTCCATATACACTCACTTGATTCTTCGACTTCCTAGTCCATGGATTCCTCTGTCTATTTGAGTGTTCAAATAATCACAGGACACGTAAATTTAGAAGAGAGGCCTAACTACAAAGAAATGTTGCGTATTAAAAAATATTAGAGAGGCCCTTTTTCCTTTAATATTTATACAATAGAATCAATCATTATTTACAGAGGATTTCATTTGAGAGGCTTGTACCAACAGGGAGGTCCCACATACCACGTCTCTATCTCAATCACAATTGGCGGTCTGACAGTGACAACCCTTATGATTTGCGTGACTTCCCCGATACCCGAAAACGATATTTACATAAAGGTATATTTTATGGAGCTATCGGGTCCGCGTTCATAAATTGTCAGGTATGCACATCAAGGACATCTCCACAACACTTTTCAATCTCTGATTTCGGATCAACCCTTCACCTCTGCGATTAGCAATTAAATTGCGACCGTCGATCTGGTGCTCGATCTGACTGTTGTAACTTAGCCTGATCACCAACCAATCCTCTTGATCTCCAACATTGATCTCATTCCATCATATCAACGGATGATGCCTTTTCCCAATCAATCAACTTGCACGACACTTTGTGACCGTTGATCTGGATCTGCTTGATCTGATGATCCAAAACTATTTCAGGTCAGACATAAGCACAGAGAATACCCGCCCGATAAAGCATTTTTTCTCTCTCCTCAGCTACTACATGTCGAATTGTTAATGGAATTGGGTGAATACCCTTCAATACAGCTTGCAGGTTTTTGTTCACCCGAAATAACACTTACGGTTATGAGAAACCACTTCTTCGTTGATTATCTTCTGCACTCTTCCACCATGCAATGACCATTGATCAATGAGATCCAATGAATCCTATGCACTCTTTGTCTGTTTCCTCCTTAACTTAATCTCGCTTGCTTTTGATGGACTTTGTGTTAAAACCACAGTTTCTACCACACTTCTTTTAACACACGACATCCATATATCGATTCATTCAGTTAATATTGGATCGCCATCGATCCATTCAGTGGGAATACAAAGAAATACCCAGTTAACTGTTGAACGCGGATACACAGAGTAACGAGAGTTCACACCATGCATGAGTCTCGCCCTCTTGGATCAATTACAACAATAAATTGAGCTTTGTCTCAAACCCCTTCTAACACTCAACCTCTCACTTCTCACTCAAAACCTAATCATTTCACCTCCCTTGACTTTCCGCTCTTCTCTGGTCTAATATAGCTCCTCTGTTAACTCCTCTAATACTCTGCAGTTCTTCTTTGGCATATATTACATGCGATACTCCTCAATCTAACACTGTTATAATAATTTGGCTTTCATGTGGCTTTTGATACTGCTCCAATACCTCTTCTCTGCTTTGATAGCTCTCCTCTGATAGCTCCTATGACTTTCAATATTATCTCCAATAGCTTGATTTTCTTGGCTTTCCTCTGGTTTCTCCTCATGGCTTCTTGCTCTTGTTTCTTCACAGATCTTCTCTACTTGTCCTTGGCTTCATATTATCATTATTTATTGTTTAGAATATTTCCATATTGATGTCAATGAAAACCTAGATTAGCAACACCAACCATGGAATCTCACCAAGACCCTTTGTAGTTCACTCTCTCTGAACTACAAATAATTCTAAGTGAATTCATCGAAATCTTGATACATGTGTATGCCACGGTATATTTTTAGTCAGAGTCAGTATCAAAGTTTCCCATGGCCTTCAAACCCCTTGGTCTTTGCTTCCACCCACATAGTAAGGAATTAAAGCTTAGTAGGTAAAAAAATTAATAAGAATATCACATCTATGAAACAAATCACAAAAATATCCAAATGATAAGCTTGATTTTCAATAAAGACATTTTTGTTCTTTTCTATTATTGTACTTCATATTGATCTTGTGACAGCTTGCAAAGCCATGAAATAGGACTAACTAGCTGAATAATCAAAGAAAAAACACTTGTCAAACTACAATGATATTCATGCCAAAAAAAATTATGAAGTAGTTCTTAAGTAGTCAGAGATAGAGAGATAGGTAAGTATATTTTTATTAAACTAAACATGAGACTATACGCCATATAAAATGAAAACAAATGGTTACAACTTGCATGACTTGTAAATTGAGCACTAGAAAACTGTAAAAGACATCAAATGATGAATATAACCATCACCAGTTACCTCAAATGACAAAAAACAACAGTGAAAATAATAAGGAAATGGTGTTGGCCAGTTCCCAGTATTAATGACAGAAAATAACTATGAAAATAATAAGGAAATGGTGTTGGATAGTGCCCAATATTAATATAAACTTATAAGAAAATTATTATAAAATGGGTATCCATTGCAAGTGTTGATTTCCCCATTAGACTCTTCTCTAACAACTCTCATCTTTCCAATGACCGTAAAAATCATGAACATTTTCAACTAGATTTTCTAATTTTGGTTTTTGAATGAGAATAGGAAAATATTATCTAGATTACTCAAGTAACATTAGATAATATTTATAAGGAAAAATATATTGAAACAACGAGGGTGAGTCCAACCACCACAATAGGGAAACTAAATCTTCATTCAATGTTGGGATTAACAGCTTATTAAGATGTCTGTAGGGTTTGTGGTTTACCTTATCTAAATGGCATGTCTCAAAGAGAGATAAGGGCAGGGCCAATTTTCACAGAATATATTCATTGGACCTGATATGTTAGACCAAGGATATTTCTGTTGTGCAGTGCAACCATCACCTTTGGAGTATTTTTGTCAAACAAACCGAGAATCCAAAACTAAATAATATGACCTATCTGATCCAAATTGTTGGTTTAAAGTGAAATTTGGAAATGGTTCATCAACTCAAACCAAGTATAGTATTTTGAGATTTGGCTGGACTAAGAAAAATAGTATGAATGGTGGAGATTAGTCACATGTAAGGCTTGCTGGATAAATTTCGCTGGTTTCTTAAGCCTCGGGGGAGAATTGGATCCCTTGATGGCCATGAAATACTCTTGTTTCTCCTTACTAGAGAGGACTATGTTAAATTTGGGCCACACAAACACCTCCAACTTGGAGAAAATATTATCTTGCATTGTATCTGCATCGGTGGAAATCTTGTTGGTATCATCAGTGGAAGAACACCCATTATTCCATCGCAGAGGAAATCTAACATTCTTTTCCGAGGATAAATGGCCATTGTTATGGAATTTGATTCCCATAGGACCTTACTATTAGACTCGGCCCTTTGAAGGCCATGCCATTCAATCGAGGTAGATATCACAACAAGAATGAAACATGATAGATGATTTAATATTACATCAAATTCAACGTGGCCTTGTATTTGCATTGGTGGAAAATTTGTTGGTATCATCAGTGGAAGAACACCCATTATTCCCTTGTAGAGGAAATCTATCATTCTTTATTCGGGATGAATGGCCATTTTTATGGCTTTGATGCCCATAGGACCTTACAATTAGACTTGACCCTTTGAAGGCCATTCCATTCAATTGGGGTAGATATGACAGCAAGAATGAACCATGATAGGCAGTTTAATACTACATTAGATTCAATGTAGCAACACCGTCAGTTGGCAATGTGATGCAGGGATACCCCTGCTTACACCCACAGTATGCATGTAAAATGCATAAGCACATTTGTCCTAGGAATTTTAACTCTCTCATGAGTCAAAATCCTCAACCATTAATGGTTAAGGACCCCTTTATTAATCTTTGCAGAATAATTTATTAAAACCCAACATAGCCTAACCCTTAGGCAATATCCACTTATTGGGACTTTTAATCAACCCTCAAGCCTTCATTTATGACTTTATTAAAGCCTTTCATTAAACCCTTCTATCAGGACTCATTCAATCCCACAAACCTTAGTTTAAGCTTTCGCTAACCCTTTAACCACATATATATAACCTTCCCTCTCGAAACATTGGTTACAAAGCATTTATCACATAAACTTACCTTTAAACGCGAGACTTCAATTATATCAGAATACAAAGGAATAACCCGACTGAAACATATAGGTCAGACTTCAAACATTATAAACCAATGTGCATAATTGTTTTCGGGTCCACACTCATCCATCACCTTTCCATTGCCCTCTCCATTCAAACTCCCATCAGTGATCAAATTATAACCATCGATCTAGACTTGATCTAATGGTAGGACTTTCACCCAACCATCATAACAAAACGACGATCGTCCGCCGTCGAACTTCCTTCTTCATATCTGATGGTTGATGTTGGTTTCAGATAGACAACTAGCACAAGGATTAACTGCCCAATAAATTAGTTTCCCCTCACCACCTTTCTTCTATGTGTCGAATGGTGAGTGGAATCAAGTGCTCACCCTTCCATACCACTTATCATTTAAATCTCTCCCAAAATACTACTTCTACTTATAAACTTTCCTTGTCGTTAGATATCTCCCATGCTCTTCTCTCATGTGATGACCATTGATCTATGAGATCTAACGGTTCTTATGCATCACCTCTTCACTTCTCCACTCTTTCCTTTCCTTTGACTTTACTTTGTCCTTCAATGTTTTTCCTTATGGTTTTGGGTTTTTCTACAGGGTTTCGGTTTTCTACTTTTCCACTTCCTCTGAGCTTAACTCCGTAGATTCTCCCTTCGCTACCTCTCTAGAGCTTACTCTAATCCTTCAGCTGGATTCGAAGATCCCTTATGATTCCTCTGAATCATTCTCTCCTCTGCATATCTATAGAACTCTACCTATAACCTTCTGTTACAGAACCTACGAATTCATAACTTACATGTAATTCATTCACTAAATACTCATTCCACACATTTACATCGTTAGAAAATAAGTCTCTTTATTTATAAGTATAGACAAATGATTACATATCGAGACTTTTTGTCTCTCAGTGGCCTATTCCCTCACTCTGCCCATAGGCTTATATTTATACCAGAAAGGTTTTGTTGAACTAATTCTTGTTCAAATCCTAGATCTATTGAATTGACTCCTAAATGTCCTCTATGTCCACTTCTAACTTCAATTAATTCCTAAGAACTCTCTCTAGTTCCTCGAATCATGAAACTACCTTTAGAGTTAAATTGACTTATAACTCTCTTATCATTATTAACCACTCATGTTCTCCTTTATTCGAGAGCCTTTACAAACGTCCTCACACATCTAATTAATTACTATTCTAATTACATTAATTTGAGACTTAGGAAACCAACTTCCTTAAAACACATGACCCCCCCATGTCTACTAAAATACAATGATTTTCCTTGGGTTGAATGCTCCTGCATCAGACTCCCAAAGTAGAAGATATTCATGATCTCCTAATCATGTGTCTTCATGTGTTGATAGGAAACCTGCAGGGTCCCAAACTTTAGCTCGTAACTGTCTAAAATCTCTACACCTTTGTTGTTGTTGTATGTCTGCTCTTTTCTGTTTCATCTTCCTCTCCTTGTCAACCAGGTTCAAATTTTGACTGATCATGTTTCCTGCTGCTATCATTTTCCTCCTTATGGCCTGTTTCATCATTAGCTTCCATAATTCTTCAATCTCGATCTCTAGTACATCCTTGGATTGGTCTATACTTTTCCATTTACTTCTGCCTCTTTCTCTTTGTTTCAGGTTGTTGCTGCTATTCACCAACTATTCAATGTATTGTTCTTCTTCTTGGAGTTGTCAAATGCTATCACTTACTCTTACTCTTCCTCTTATTCTTACTTGTTCTGTTATTTTTGATTCCTTCCTTTCATCCTTATCCTCTTTCATGATTGTTTATGTCTGCACTAAATCATGACTTTCCAGCATTCTCTCCAGCAATTGAGCATCTATGTTCCATGGATTGAATTCTTCCACAAAATCTTCTTCTTTCATCTTTATTTGGTTTCTCATCTGTGCCAAATTTCCTTCCGCATTTGCAACAAAACTTGCATTCACAAAACATTTGTTAAAATAAAAAAGATAAGGCTTCAGTGCCTTATTTTCCTTTGGCAACAATTCAGTTTGCTAATCTATTTCTTTCTCCTCTATCAGCACATCAATATGTTGTTTTGAATTCCCAAAAGAATTCATGAAACTATCAACTAGTCTCTCCCCCACATTATCTGTTCTAATGGTGTCTTCCTTCTCTTGTCCACTGTAGTGAACTCCTTTTCCTGCAATCACATTGTCATACTCTGAATTTTCCAGCAATGCAATTTCACTGTGACACTTCATAAGTACTTCATCATCACTTATAATTCCTGCATTTATAAACAAATTATCATTTTGAAAATCACAAGGTTCAATAGTCTCATTTGTTGCTTCACATATCAGCTCTTTAAACTGAATTTCATCTCCTTCTTTCACAAGAAATTCTTCCTATGTGTCATAGTTTCAAATATCAATGCATTATTAAGTTCTTTCTACAGTAATAAATCATTGCTTCTCTCATTTAAGAGACATTCTCTATCCTCCTTTTCTTCATATTTTTTATCTTCTGAAAGATACTCTTCCACACTTCAGACAGCTTCAAAAGGTTGGTCATCCTCTCCAAAACACTCCTTTTCCAGTGTTCCTTCTCCCAAGGTTAAATCCTCTGCAAAGGTTTCTTCCTTCTAAACATCTTTCAATAGATTTCCTTCTTTCTTATTGATTGTCTCAACAGTTTCCATGGTTATTTCCACTATGCCTATCATCATAGTGAATTGATGATCCTTTACTATGTTTTCAACTAACATAGTCTCTTCTTCAAGTTTGCCTTTAATCTCTTGTTGTTTACCTTCCCCAAGAGCTATCCTTGTCTCATCATCTCCATTAATATTCTCCTTCATTTGTTCTACATCCACATACAAACTATCAGTCTTAAAAACATAAGACCCTGTGATCCCACTTGATGTTTCAACCATCATATCTCCTTGTTGTTCTAAATCCTTCATATGACTAAAAAATTCTTCGATGGTCTCCTTTTCAATATCCTCAAGCCCTTCACTTGGTTGCTTGATATCTTTCCCCAACTATATATGAGACCTACCTATCTCATCTTCTTTCATAACAAAATTTAGATTTTTCTTGTGTTCTTCCCCCTTTATGACAATATCAACAAATTTTCCTTCTTTACATGTTTCACCTGCAAACATACACAAATTGTTAGATTTAAAAACATGTGACCCTTCGGCTTCACTTGAAGTTTCAGTCTTCAAGTCTTCATCTTCTCTCAGAACTTCACCCTATTCTACTTCACAAATGGACACTTCCATTTTCATTTCCAACTCAGCTTCTTTGAGTTTTTCCATCAGCCATCTTACTTGCCTCTATTGTAGCCTTCTCTGCAACTTATGCCACTTCACTGGCTTCTTCCTCAAGACCCAACCTAGTCTTTGGCTTTCCTCAAGTATTCTCCTTAATTCATCAAGTTGTTCTTTTAACTTTGCAATCTCTTTGTCAATTTCCTCTTGACTCATCCTCTTGCCATTTTCCTTGGCATCTTCTTTCTTCATCTTTCTTCTAATGTGGTCTTCCTCAGAACCTCTATTATGACTATCAGTAGACATATTATTATTCTCTATCTTCATGAGCTCCTCACTCACTCACTATGAGCTGCATTAAAGCCTCTGCAACAACAAGTCCTCCTTGTTGCAACTTACCTCACCAAGCTTTCCTCTGTACTTGGCCTTTTGGAAAACCGTTAGTTCTCTATCTCTGGAACCTCCTTTGAGCACTTATCTCTACTCCTTCTAGGCTTCAACTCATCTGCACTTCTCAAGAACAAAACGGTCCTCTTGTATTTGAAACAAAATGAAATGCTTGGTTCTGACCACCTCTTCTTTCACTTAGAAAGTCTTACCAGCTTCCTTCATCCCTTAGCAATTCTACCTACATCCTCTGTGGAATTTCCTTTGTGATCTGCAACAATACCTCTGCAGTAACAAGTCTCCTTCTTGCTACATATGCCTCACTAAGCTTCTCTCCTTTGAGCTTAGTCTTTTAGCATCTCTCTGGTTCTTTCCCTTGGAACCAAATGAGCACTCCTTGCTCTAGATTGTTGCAACCTTCACACCTTCTTATGCTGTCACCTGCAGATCAATGTATAAACACACATTCTCAAATCAAAACAGAACATATCACCTCACCTTCAATATCTCAGTATGATCTTGTTTCACCATTCCACCTGTACCTTGAATGGATTGTCCTCCGTTTCTTGCATCTGCAAGTTATGCTACACATCACCTCTATGTGTCTACATTCTGTCATATTAGAATCTGATCCTTCCTTGCCTGCATAAACATCTTAACACATAACTCTATTCTCAATTCTTTCAAATAGAATTTATTTGTTATGTTTTAACACCAATTGTTTCAATTACAACCTGGCTTTGATACCAAATGATGGAGGGATACCCCCGCTTACACCCACAATATGCATGTAAAATTCATAAGCACATTTTTCCCAGGAATTTTAACTCTCTAACGAGTCAAAAAAATCAACCATCAATGGTTAAAGACCCCTTTATTAATCTCTACAAAATAATCTATTAACACCCAACATAGCCTAACCCTTAGGCAATATCCACTTATCGGGACTTTTAATCAACCCTCAAGCATTCACTTATGAATTTATTAAAACCTTTCATTAAACCATTTATTGGGACTCATTCACTCCCATAAACCTTAGTTTAATCTTTTGCTAACCCTTTAACCACATATATATAACCTTCCCTCTTTAAATGTTGGTTACATAGCATTTATCGCATAAACTTACCTTTAAATGCAGGACATCGATTATATCAGAATACAAAGGAATAAATTGACCGAAACACATAGGACAGACTTCAAACATTATAAACCCGTGTTCATAATTGTCGTCAACTCCACACTCATCCATCACCTTTCCATTGTGCTCTCCATTCAAAATCCGATCAACGATCAAATTATAACCTTCGATCTAGACTCAATCTGATGGTAGGACTTTCACCCGATCATTAGAACAGAATGAAGATCCTCCACTGTTGATCTTCCTTCTTCATATCTAATGTTTGATGTTGGTTTTGGATAGACAACTAGCACGAGGATTAACAACTCGATAAATCAGTTTCCCCTCACCACCTTTGTGCTACGTTTCAAATGGTGAGTGGAATCAAGTGCTCACCCTTCCATACCACTTACCATTTAAACCTCGCCCGAAATACTACTTCCACTTATAAACCCACCTTTTTGTCAGTTATCTTCCACGCTCCTTTCTCATGCGATGACCATTGATCTATGAGATCTAACGGTTCTTATGCATCACCTTTTCACTTCTCTGCTTGTTCCTTTCCTTTGACTTTACTTCATCCTTCAGTGTTTTTCATTGTGGTTTTGGGTTTTTCTACAGGGTTTCAGTTTTCCACTCTTCCGCTTCCTCTGAGCTTAACTCTGCGAATTCTCCCTTCGCTAACTCTTTGGAGCTTACTCTGATCCTTTAGCTGGATTCAAAGATCCCTTATGACTCCTCTGAATCACTCTCTTCTCTACATATCTATAGAACTCTGCCTGTAACCATTTGTTATAGAACCTACGAATTCATAACTTACATGTAATTCATTCATTAAATACTCATTCCACACACTTACACAGTTAGGAAATAAACCTATGTATATATAAGTATAAATAAATTATTAAATATCGAGACTTTGTGTCTCTCACAATCCTGATCTTCAATATTAGTGGCCTCTTCCCCTCACTCTACCCATAGGCTTACATGTATACCAGAAAGGCTCTGTTGAACTAATTCTAGTTCAAATCCTAGATCTACTGAACTTACCCCTAAATGTCCTCTATGTCCACTTCTAACTTCAATTAATTCCTAAGAACTCCCTCTATTTCCTGGAATCATGAAACTACCTTTAGATTTATAATTGACTTCTAACTCTCTTGTCATTATTAATCACTCATGTTCTCCTTTATTCGAGAGCATTTACAAACATCCTCACACATGTAATTAATTCCTATTCTAATCACTTAAAAGCCTAAATATTACATTAGTTTGAGACTTAGGAAACCAACTTCCTTAAAACACATGACCCCCCTATGTCTACTAAAATACAATGATTTTCCTTGGGTTGAATGCTCCTGCATCACAATGAAATCGATTTTGATAAAACATATGACAAGTAAAGGAGAATTTTAAATTTTGATGAGAAGAAAATTTCCAACCTATCCTTCTAGCCTATGCTTGAAGGTGGAACCAAACTAATTGTCATTGATAGCCCTCAAACACTCAAGAAGATAGACCAATTTTCCTAGAACATTGTCCTCCCTTCTGCTTCTCTTGATCATTGGAAATATCTCATTAGTTCCTTCCACTTGACTATCCCCATAAGAACTTGTGGGCTGATGCTAATAAGCCCCCATAAAATTTGTATAATATTTTTAATTTCCATCAATAATTTCAGTGGTGTCCTAACTAGTACTGGAAGATTTCCTGCAATCCTTTCTCCTTGTTGATAATTTTGCAGTGCTCAATGCATCATTAAAGTCCCAAGGCTGTAGCCTTTCACCCATGTCACAATGTTTTCATTGTCTCGTTTGTCCTCCCCCTAATCCCCAATTTCACTGGATTCAATATTGCACTCTAGGAATCCACCGCTCTTCATGTTGACAACTGTTTTAGAGTGGACATTTGTAGATTCCACACATAGTCGTTAAATAAAATGAGCCCTGAATTCGCCACGCCCATGTAATTCCATGCCTTTGTTGTTCCATATGGAAATGGTACCAAAGAGGCTAGATCTTTGTTTTCCCCCTTTCTTCCACTTGTTTTTTGATCATGCTAGAATTTTGGTGATATATGTGCTGTTGTGCACTGTGAAGGTTTGAAGAGGAAAATGTTCTGAATATCAGCACACAGAAGAAAATGTACGAAGAAGGGGCGGTGGAATACAAATGCATAGGAGATCAAACTTTACTAGATGTAAAACATTAATTAGCAAGAACAATGAAAATAGAGCTTCTTGATTGGCTGGGGTGAACAATGCCTGCTCACCCCAATCCCACAAAGAAAACACCTTTAGGCGTAATTATTATCAATCATGGTTTATTTAGAAAATAACATATCTTAAATTATATAATGAATTATTAAATTGATATCCATTTAATATGGATTGAATTTTAGTGATGTTTCTAGGGATCATCTTATGATGTTGTGGACTATTCAAAAGACCCATCACTACTAAGTCAAGTTCTTATCTCTCCTTCTCATGTTTATAGACAATGAAGTAGAGAATGGATGGTAATGTTTAATTCATGGTACTAAAGGTGGGATCACAAATTATCTTAAGTTTACGCACAATATCTTGACAACGTATCCATGTGAGAAGTACTAGGGTAGAGGGATTGGATCAACCAAGCCTTTTCAATATATGAAAATATTAGGCTTCAAGAGTTCATGTATTGTAGTGATGGATGCATTAAAGAGGGACAATCAAATTAACTCAAACTACTATAATGGGATAATGATGGGTGGAGGTTAAGTTGTAGCTATTATGGGAGCCCCATATTTAGTATCTCCTTGGTCTCTATGTTCTCCTTAGGTGATGGAACTTTTTCACAAAACTACTTTGAGCGCTAACATTTTTTGATTACATAGTCATCTTGTTTCATTAATACAATTATATTTATTGATAAAAAAAGTAGCAAAAATAATATTGGTGCGTTAGGATTCAAAGTAATTTGTCATTGCCCTAATATTATTTTGAAACTTAAGGAGGTGGATGGTTTTGAGGATGGCATATTATGTTCTTCTAAGTAATGTTAGTAGGACTTTTACTTAGATGTTATAGGTAAAGAATTTTGTTCATATGTTGTTAGATACCATCTAAGAGACAGGTCCATGAAGAATAAATAATTGTTGCTGTATCAATATATTAATTTTCAACCATATTTCAGAGAGAAATATTTGGAGGAATCAACTTCATGTGTCATTTTTACTACTTATCCCACTTTGAAAATTTCTTGAGAAAAGAATCATGATCAATCTTGAAGCCTTAAATGGGCACATATTTTTGTTTCAACCTTATTATGGATCTCAATTCCATAATTCAAATACCTGTTTATAACGAAAAATTTCCCAACAATATTTTGTGACTCTATGGTATGAGGTTCCAACTGGACCTCACAAAATTTGGTATGAGAGGACCATTCAAATTTTGGCTCAACTCCCATGCTTAGTGGTGTGTAATTACTATGATATGTCTGTCATCATTACAACTGTGGGTGCACCTATTGGTCTAGCAGCTATACTCAATGCAAGTATGCAAGAATTCTAACATATTTAAAGGGGAAATTGATGAGAAAAGTTGATGTGGTGAACTCATAGAAAAGTACATATTTCCACATTTAAGGATTGTTTATTATAAACCTGGAAGGCATTGCACACCTAGCTTATGAAAACAAGACATAGAATAGTCATTGACGAAACCAATAAGTACCCAATGTAGAGGGAAACCAAACTAAAATGGAGTACAAGGGATGATACTTCCCAAGGATCAAAAATTCAATTATTCTTCTCCAACAAGTCCTTATTAAGTACCTTTTGAACCTGAAATCCATTGCAGGCAATTGTAAAATTTATCAGATAGTAATAAAAGAGAACGTTATGAGAATCTAGCATATCCATTGGTTCTCGTAGTTTATTCCTTACCTCTTTAAACATGGAAATTTCCTACTCAAGTATAGTGGATAACTCATATGTATTTTATTTCCTATTATGTTGTTATGACTTCGCTATGTATTATCTCATTTGGACATTTCACCAACAAGTTGAAGAATTAGTTGTTGCATTGAGTCCAATCAGTCCTCATTTTTTCTTAGGCAAGCTCATTGTAGTTTATCCATAACTAAAATAATGCAATTAGTCTAGACAAATTCCTTTTTTTTCATAGCATGATAATATTCTTCCTCATTCTCTTCCACCTGATTGAATATTCTCTAGAGACAACATGAAATAGTTCAAATACCTAAATATCCAATATATATTTTGGATAATATGTTAATTGAGTCGGTTTAAGTTATTGTGCTGAGGTAATATGCCCCTTAAATTTCATTGATTTATAATTTCATATTTTATTATGTGTTCTTATGTTATCCTTCAAGTGGACTTGTTAAGACACCGTGACAGCTGTGAAACACCATTGAATTAACCTTTTGTGACTATTATTGTTGTTGCCATCATTGTTGTTGATGAGGTAGGTTCTTTATTACATCTGAATCATGTAGTTATTCTTTATTGCTTATATATTTTATATTTCAAATGAATTTGTATGTTCCAATGAAACATCCTAGGTTTTAATTCCTTAGGCTTGAATCCCCCTATCCATTACTGCACTATTTTCACTAATTTCTTTTTCTATTCTTATTCCTTCAACTAGGGGGGAGTTACCTTTCAATTCGATTAGTGTATGCCATTGTCCCGTCCTTCGTTTCTCTATTTGACTTGAATAAAATTTAGTAATTGTTGTTGTGGATTCTCCTATCATCTTTAGTGATAAACCCATACCTTACTCCTATTGAGTTTTTCACTTTACTTTTTCATGTTCTCCCAACATATTCTATGTGGCAATCTCAATAAAAATTCCCTTGCTTTCCCAACTGCATCTAAAATTTGAGACTTGCTAGATGAGCCCATGAAATCCATTGTCTTAGTTTGAGTTGGGTCAAATTACCATTCATGAATAATTTTTCTAACACTTTTTTTATTCTTTCTTACCATTTTTTCTAAAGCTTGGGCTCCTCTAAGATGATATCTTGCAATACATCCATCTAGTTTATTCCATGGTTTTGTGATTTATCAATGGTTAGATATCTTGACTGGCCTGTTAGCTTATTTTTAGTTAGTCTCACTAAAAATCACATTTTGAAATTGAAATGTATAGTATACAATTCTAACTCCATTTCATCTTTCCACGCACCATTTTTTATGGGGATAATTATCTCAATGAGTGTCAGGAGGATTAACTCTAGAATAGAAAAATACTATGTCGGTTTGTCAATTTAGCTCATTAAAAATTTGAAGTACATATGGTAGATATAATAAGTATTTTTGATGGATGTCAATTGAATTGACACAATATACTTCTGTTGAGTCCAAAAAAAACTAGATGTGTGATTAATTGAGCAGGGGTCAATGGACCTTCTATGGAACTCACTATTTCTATGATACTTTTTCCATATTTTATAACCCAATTTCTAAACATTTCTCAAGGCGATAGAGACTATGACTTGCCCAACTAATTACTAGTAAAGAAATTAAAGTTCCTCATGAACAATATGGCCTTTCTAGTAAAAGAGGTCTCTCCGACTAGAGTTATGTGCAACATCACTAACTAAATAAGAAGAGATGGGAACCATATCACCTTCAAATAATTTTTACATTATTTATAGTTATCCTTTAGGATGTCGGTGACATGATCCACCTAGTTGTACTTGTTCTTCAACCTAAATATCTTCCCAATGGCTTCCAAGTTATTTAGCTTCACGTCCAATTCCCCACCCATCAAGGAAATACTAAGGGTTAGTAGAATGAATGCCCACTTTATCTTTGTTTTTTTTTACATGAAAAAATAATAAGCCCATTTTAGTTCTCTTTTTTTGTTCCTCCTACAAATTCCCTCAATCAAGCATTGTAGTCTATTTTCATAGGAATATCTAAATTACAAATGTAGGAGCCTTCTTTAGAGATGAGAATTCTTCTGAAATGCCTAATAGGAACTTCATTTTCATGTTTTTTCATACAAATACATTTCCAAAGGTGTTAGACTCCTTGGAGCCAATGCCACCCAATCTTAGCTCCCAAAAATGCATCTAAAGTTGAAGTATGTCTTAGTTTTACTCTTATTATTTGATATTTTATCTCCTTTAGAACCAAGCTATGGATGTTAAAGTCCAAATAAAGAAGAAAACCATTTGTTAAAATCCAAATGAAGATGTTGAAAATTTCCAAAAACTCTAACTGGGATTTGGATAGGTGATCCATAAATTCTGTTAGACTCCTAACATTAGATCATATCTAAGAGCATCCTTTTGTTATGATCCCATCGGTTTAAACTTTTACTCTTTGAATATATTTTTTGATAGAGTTTAGCTTAGAAAATATCAATGTGATTTTTTCACAGAGTGTCCAATTTTTCAATACCATGACTCAATTTATTTCATATAGTGTGCTCATATTTGGTTAAACACACTATTTTTATATTTTGGAACTCATTTATACCACTTGGTTCATCTTTTCCACCCATGGGTCAAATTGACAATGTGTTTCTGAATGAAGTGATTTGCAAGTTTCCATAAAAGTATGCTTAGGGAGTTAGATGGGAAAACACAACATTTTGTTAGACTCTTGATATCCTTCTACTATGATTCCATCATCCATAAATTTATTTATTTAAGGATCTCTATAGATATCATTTTTCTTGGTAAGGATCAATGTAGTTTTTGTTGAAAGGTTCAATTTTGGAAAAAGTTGGCTTGAATAATTGTGGGTTGATAATGCTAACATTGGCATTTGCCAAGAAAAGCTTACCATATGTCATGGAAACTATTTAATTTATTTCTTTTAGTTTTAGTATCCCTAAAATAAATTCATAATGTGTGTATGCATGGCTCTAGGACGCTAATTTCAACTTTGCATAAAAATATGACCTGGACAAAGATTGGAAACACATTGATTGTCTCACTTTGCTAATAGGTTTTCGAGTTTGAACAGGGTTTGGAGGTGCAACGTTGCTTGGTTGACATTGAATTTACTCCTGGGAAAATGGAATGATGCAAAAGTCTAGTGTGGCTTGGGTACACTAGTCATTCATCTCCATTCACAATTTTGGAGGATTTTATTTTCTCTATTCTATGTTCATTACCTCAGGGAAAGCAGGGAATTTATGGTTACATTTTCCACACGGGGTCTATCCACCTCTAATGAATGGATATTGACAAGAGAAATCCAACCATTTTTATAAATTATATATGCCTCACCTACATCAGGGTGATCGAGGTGTTTTAGAATTAATTCTAATGGGACAATGCGTTGTCCAAGTTCAGAACAAATTCTCAGGGGATGCTGCATTGTCCAATGACTGTGGGGTTTGGTGATATGGAATGTAGGAGAACCTCGAAAAAAATGCCTATTATGGGTCTCCTTCTACGTGTCTATGACAGTAACTGTGAATCATTTAGGGTTGACCCTAATCGATGGTGAAACATAACTAACAAAAAAATATGGAGAACAATGGGAGAATAGGGAAGAGGCGGGGACAAGAAGAGATGACAGTGGGAATACAAGGGGAGGAGGTAATTGTGAAGAAGAATAAAAGAAAGGAGAGTGCATGGGAAAGAGAAAGAGGAACCAGGAAGAGACCGCGACCAGGAAAACAAAAAACTTGGATAACACATGGAATAAGTTAGCATTATCAGTTACACTAGCATAGGTCTCGCCTTCTTGAAACAACATGAGAAAGGATATAACCAAGCCTATAGAATCACAAGGTAGTTCCATAACTTATGGGTGATTTTATGTTAATAAACCCTCAAAATATTCATCTTCCTTGTTGACTATCGAGTTTGAGGGTTAAACATGTAATTTTGTATCCTATTATATTTTTTGTATATCCATTCTTGGGTTGATTTTGGTGCTTTTTGCATTTGATAATTCCTAAGATTCTACATCAATAAGGTTCTTTTATATTTTAGTATTGGGGTTTTTATGTTCTTATCATTTTGGTGTTGACAAATTTGGTTTCTTTTTCATTTTTGATGCTCCTAGAAATCTTCAACTTCATGAAGGTGCTTCAGTGTTTTACAATTGTGTTTAGGATTTGGGTTTTGATGGATTTAATTGTTTATTCATTTGAACACAACTATATTTATATTTTGGCAATGATTTTGATTTTGGATTATTGGGTTTGGTCTTTTACTATATGGGGGTTACCAAATATTTGTATTGGAAGAGTGACCTGGTTCGACATCATGAGGGTCTTTCTATATTTTGTGTTTGGGTTGATGCTTTTAGGATTTGGGTGTTAACATATTTCATTGGTTTTGCATCTAGGCGCTCCTGAATTTTTGGTGTGAAAAAGACTTTGTATTTGTCTCTGGGTTTTCCTATATTTGTATGTTAGGAGAGTCATTGGGGTTCCAGCAATACAACTTGGTGTTTTTTAGTAGAAATTTAGAGTGAGATAATTATTGTCTTTCAAAAATTGATGTCAGTGTTGTGGTGCTATTTTGATATGAGAATTTTGTACCAGAAGGATCACTGCATTTTAACATCCTTGGGTTGATGTTTTAGCATTATACTGTTTGCACAATTTGTGTTTCACGGGTGATTTTTTTTTGAACTATTTGCATTTGGGTCCTTACACTATTTTGGTATGATAACTTTGTACAGGAAGGGTGATCGTGTTTTAGCATCGTTGGATTTATGTTTTAGGATTTCATTGCTTGTACAATTTGTGCTTCACGAGTGATTTTGGTTTTTGGACAGTTTGATTTTGGCTCCTTGTCTTAGATAGGAGAAAGGGGTTTGCATGATTAGTGGTTGCATGTCCCATGATTAGGATCCATATCTGTGATTTTGCACAAGTTTTCTATGGTATACAGGGAACTATATTTCATCGTTAAACAGTTGGTTGTTCCATGAATTATATAGGTCTAAGGATCATTGATACCTTTTATTTAGGATCTATTTACCTCGATTGTACTACACTACCATTGCCTATAAGGTTAGTTGTATGGTTTACAACTGTGTTTTAGATAGGAATATGATTTTAGAAGTTAGAAACAATGACCAACTTTCTATTGTGGGGATTCCAGAATTGTGTTTTGCGGATTTTTATAATTATTTAGAAAGTTGACTTGGATCATCACGTTTGTGGTCAGTTGTCAGGAATACAATCAAAATGTTACTTCAAAAAAATTTATGTTGGTGCTTTTCGAATTTAGAATTTAATTTGTTTCCTCACCTCACTTATATGTTATGAGTAAGGGAGGGCTTATTTTGCATTTAAAATTATTTTTTTTGATAATTTTCATGTGCGTACAAACATCATCACCAATGGCTATGTGCTTACAATCCCCTACTGGTTTCATTTCTGTTAATGTAGGGAGTAAATAATCTGATTTTAAGGGTGAGGGTCATACCAACAATTTTAAGGCAAAATACAATTCAAAATACAACTAGTTTAAGCTGAAGTCCATAATTGACAGACTGATTTTATGGTTAACCGCATTACAGAGGACAAGTGCGTCTGTACTTCTACTCACAAACACCTAGGGGCCAGAACATGGGCTAACCCTATTGAGAGACAAACTCATGATTCCATGGGTCATGACCAAGCTTGAGGGTGGAGAACATCCATCTCTAGAAACCATCCTTGATATGCCTATAGGATTTATGTATTGGAAACTGCCTACAGTAACCAAATTTGAGAACAAAGGCCCCTAGAATATTTTCTAATCAAAGATTGTATTGATCTCGAGGGGTCCAAAACTCAGCAATAGATAGATTCTATGTGTAGCCACTACCCTTGATTATAAACATGAATAATAAAAAATGTTGTATATTAGTTGACTTCTTATCCATCTATTAGACTATTTGATGACCAAGGACACTATGGTATGCCACGATCACAAATAAGATACATAAAATTGATAAAGACATGATGCTTAGTGTTATGAAAGCAACTCACAAAAAGATAGAAAATATAGATCAACGCCTTAGAATTCAGCCTCTTCAAGGGGGCAACCTCCTTTACATTACACAAATGAACAATTCTTGGATGATTCAAATGATAAAACCTCCTTTCTGTATATAGTAGACTAAGGGATCACAATATAACCAAGATGACCTAACAATAATAATATAAAGGCACAAAAATAATAATAGAAGGATTCTATGGGGCTCAATAATAACAATATGCAGACAATAGGGGCACAACAATAACAATAAGGGATACAATGACAATAGTAATGGGGGAATCACTAGTATTATAGTGACTTAACATGCCCCTCTCCTTCAAAAGGTGTTGTCCTCAACGCTTGAGTAGTTCTAGATTCTTTTGTATAAAATTCTCATCCTCCCATGTGGAAGCATCAACGGGTAAGTTCTTCCACTTGGTGAGATACTCTGAAATTGATCGATTTCGTAGCTGTCGAGTTCTTGTTTCTTTGACTGGTTCAAGTTCTAATATTATTTTTCCTTCCTCATCAAGTTCTATAAATATTGTTTGAATTAGAAGCTTGTCACCTATAACCTTCTTTCAGCATGAAACATGGAAAACTGGGTGCACTCGGGAAGTTTTAGGAAGCTCCAATTTGCATACCATAGTACCTATCTTTTGCAACACCTTGTATGGACCATAATACTTTGGTGATAATTTATTATCCTTCTTAGCTT
>APFE030511961.1:0-10088 GCA_000404065.3 Pinus taeda
ATGCTGGTGAAATCAAGACTTCCTATTTGAGCTTAAGAGAAGAGATCACATACCTTTTTGGCTTCATTGGGGAGTGAGTGAAGCTTGTCAAAGTAGAGGAGACTTCTTGTTGGACCCTGGGAGGAGCTTGTACAACGTCAAGGTAAAGGGTGTAAAGTTCTTCTCCTTTTGAATTAATACAATCAAGCTCATTTTTCTCAACAAGTATCTCATGTTATTTGTTTCATTGACTCCTTGACTTTCATGTTAAATATGTTTTATAATACTGGTTATTCAGGTGCTATTTAATCGTTTGCCTTGTTTGTGTTTGCAGGTTTGTGACAAAGGAACTTACTTGGATCAAAGAAGCGAAGGCAACTCCAAACTTGCGTTGGAAATGAGGTAGGCCTTAAACACATTTGTTTGCCATTATTTATAAAGCACATTTAGAGAAAGATAGTGTCTGGTTGATTTGCTTGTCATTAGGTCTTCATTAGATTGAATCTAGGAAGGTCTATCTTGTCTGCAAGATCGACTCATTCCGCGTGACAAGATCTCTAGCCTTGTCTGCATCAACAAAGCCATGAATATCCAGCACTCTGTCTAATCCTAGTATTCCTTGGTAGCACAAACTATAATCACTAGTGCCATGCAAATACCTGAAAACGTGCTTCACTACTGTCCAATGCTCCTTTCTCGGTTTTGACATAAACCTACTCAATACTCCCACCGCATGTGTAATGTCTGGTCTAGTACAGACCATTACATACATAAAGATACCAACTGCAATTGCATATGGAACATGGGACATATACTCTTCCTCTTCTTGTGTCTTGGGACACTTTTCAGCAGATAAATTTACACCTACAGAAATAGGAACCTTCATCGGTTTACTATCCTGCATATTAAACCTCTGCATTATTGTCTGTACATACTTCCTCTGGTTTAACTAGAGCTTCCTCTTTTCCCGATCTCTTTTAATTTCGATTTCCAAAATATAGTTTGTAGGACCAAGATATTTCATGTCAAATTTGGAGGACAATTGGGTCTTCAAATCCTAGATAAATTCTTTGTCATTTCCAACCAGCAACATATCATCCACATACAAGACCAGATAAATAACACGGTCACCAATTAATTTAAAATACACACAATGATCTGCTTTACTTCTAGTGAAGCCAAGTCCACGCATAAATGTATCATATTTCTGATATGACATCCTTGGTGACTGTTTTAACCCATATAGTGACTTCTTTAACTTGCATACCAGTTCTTTCTTACCCTTCACCAAAAAGCCTTCAAGTTGTTTCATGTAGATCTCCTCTTCCATATCCACATGAAGAAATGTTGTCTTCACATCCATCTATTCTACCTCCAAATAAAAAGAATCAACAATGGATAAAAGTAATCTAATAGAGGTTACCTTGATAACAGGAGAAAAAATATCACCAAAATCTTCTTGGTAGCTGGGAATAACCTTTTGCTACCAACCGAGCTTTGTGTTTCTCCACTTTTCCTTTTTCCTTTGTCTTCTTTTTGAACACCCATTTTTTGCCAATGGGTTTCCTTCCAGCCGGCAACTCCACCAGATCCCAAGCCTCATTTTTGTGCAAAGTTTCCATTTCATCAACCATGGCCTCTTTCCAAAGTTTTCCATCCCTTGAATCCATTGCTTCCTTCACAGTTCTGGGATCATCATCAGTAATAGATAAAGCAAAATTTGAACAAAAAGTTGATGGACAATACCTTTCTGGGTGCCTTCTTTCTCGAACTAATCTTCTTACACTCGGAGTTTGTGGCTCTTCATCTTCTGATTCCTCCTCTGTTGTAGAGTCTGATTCTTCCTCCTTTAGCTCAAACTATATCTTCTCAGGTTATTTTGGTTGGACTTCATGTTTAATAACATCTTTCACCTCTTTTAACACCACATCTCAACTATGCACAACCTTTCTTTTTACTGGGTTCCAAAGCTTATAACCCTTCAAACCATCCTCATACCCAATAAAGATGCACTTTTTAGATTTACTATCCAAATTGGTTCATTTCTGCTTCGGAACATGTACGTATGCATCACATCCAAATACTCTTAGATGTGAAAGAGAGGGTTTCTTACTAGTCCATACCTCTTGTGGAGTCTTATCCTACAATGTTGATGAAGGTGACCTGTTGACCAGGTAACATTCAATATCCACTGCCTCTGCCAAAAATTCCTGTCCTAACTCGGCACCACTGAGCATGCTTCTTTCCCTTTCCATCAATGTCTTATTCATTCCTTCTGCAACTCCATTTTGCTGAGGTGCATATGGAGTAGTATTTTTCCGTGCTATACCACACTTCTCATAGAATTCTTCAAATTCCTTACTGCAAAACTCTCCACCATTATCCGTCCTCGGCACCTTTATCTTCTTCTCTGTCTTGTTTTCCACTAGAGCCTTGAATTCTTTAAACGTGTCAAAGACTTTAGATTTCTTCTTAAGGAAATATATCCATGTATTCCTTGAGAAGTCATCTATAAATGATACATAGTACATAGACTTACCCAGTGATGGAACCTTCACAGGTCCAAACACATCACTGTGCCCAAGATCTAATATCTGTTTCACCCTCTTACCTCTAGAGGGGAAACTCACCCAATTCTACTTCTCATATACACAATTTTCATAGAAAATAAAAATCTAGAGAGTTATTACTCATACCTTCTGCCATACCTTTACCATGAAGTATTTGAAGGCCCTTCTCTCCAATATGTCCAAGCCTTTGATGCCATATCATGGTCCTCTCTCCAGAGACGACTAGATTTTTTGCTCCACTTTCAGAAACCACAGAAATGTTGCACCCATCAACAATTGTGCTACCTTGTAGCTTGTACAGAGTTCCAATCCGAACTCCTCACATCAATACCAGTGCTACCCAAACCATCTTGTAGGTATCCTTCTCAAACATTGCTTTTACACGTGCATCATCCAACTTGCTTACAGAAATCAGATTTCTGGCCAATGTAGGAATATGTAGAACACCTGAAGTGTTCTAACCCTTCCACCTTGCAACTTCAACTTTACTTTTCCGCAACCAATGATTCTAGCCTTCCTATCATCCCTTAAGAAGACATCACCACCATCTTATTTCTCATACTTGCAGAACCACTCTCTATGGGGAGTGAAGTGAAAGGATGCACCTGAGTCAATCAACCATGCCTCATGATCTACAGGCGTACTTGAAGAAGCCAGGTACACATCCCCACCTTCATTTGAGGTAGTTTTTGCCTCTGCAGAAGGAGCATCATTAGATCCCTTTCCTTTATCAGGAGATTTAGATTTATAGTCCCTTTTGTAGTGCCCTTCCTTTCCACATTTCCAGCACACCAACTTTACAAGTTTTCCTCGAGATTTATATCTCCCTCTAGATGTAGATCTCCTACTCGATGACTTATTTTTGTTTTTGTTCTGGCACTGTCCTCGTACAGACAAGGCATCACCATTCCGGCTCTCCATATTTTTCGATCTCATCTCCTCCGTCAGCAAGGATGAGACTATTTCATCAAAATGCAAGGTAGTTGCATTGCTACCTATTGCAATAACCAGACTATCCCATGAATCTGGTACAGAACACAACAAATTGAAGCACTTATCTTCATCTGAAATTTTAATATCAACAGATGCTAACTGACTTACCACAGTATTAAATGCATTCATATGCTCTAATCCCAAATGTATTTTTTTAACCCCGTACATAAGTTATCTAAATACGAATTCTAAAACATAGAAAAATAAACAATGCGAGAGAATAAAACATAAAACACATATAGACAAAGATTTTCCCACTAGATCCAAAAACTGGGACTACCAGCTTTATTTTTCGTTATGTTCCTTTCAATGTTACAATACATATTTATACATGCCGAAGCATCCAATACCATGGACTGAAAACCATCGCGTCCAAAAAACATGTGTGAAAATCATGCACAAAACCATAGGTGGGTCCACCCAACCTAACATAGGGTCCAAACCAATTTTTTCCTAGGCGCTGCCCCGGACCCCATAATGTGGGGTTATGGGTGCCCTTCACCACTAACTTTGATTGTCTCACTTAAATAGCAGAGTTGGCTATTTTACACGAAACATCAGTTTGCCACGAAACTAAAAAGATTTAAAATTTTGATTCATAAACCCGTTGGGTCCGCCTTAACTGTGCGTGAGCCTTCCGATCATTCATTCAACCAATGGTCTAACTCACGAGATTTTAAACCCATTTGAAATAAATCTTGTCGAATCCACCTGTTCAATGCTCTGTTGACTCCCATACGGATCTGATGGGAAATATATATTACCAATTAATAATCTATTGGGTCAAACTTTAGTGCTAAAATCTGACCATTTCTTCACCTGATACTGTTGGATCCCATTTTTTGGATGGAAAACTGAGATTGACCTAGACTTCTGCAAGCTTGAACTACATTTGATATATTGTCGTGTCCGAGAATTTATCGCCCGATTACCCTTCGATCACGATTATCGTTGGATCTATGGCTTGCTGATCAAATGGCCCAGATCTTCTTGCATGTTTACATTCAAATCCATCCTATTAATCAAACAAAATTCTTTACTTAGGTTATTTCTTTTAGATTTTGTGAGAGTATAGCATATAAGGGAACTACATTGAGAACGAACCCCCGCAATTATTCTAGGCCACATGTTGTGGTCAACCATGCTCACGTCACAACAACTGCGGGGCTTGAGCCTTAATTAACATTTGGGCTTATTGTTTTCCCATAGCACACCTCATCATACTGATCCATCTATGACTTAACCATGCCCCTTAAACCTGCATGGCCTTTAAATAATCATTTGATTTTCATTTCTTTTGATTTTTCTTCCATTTCGTGGTAAAATTGAAAATAAGGCTTAAATCACAATATAAGCTACAACAAGGTACATGAACTATCCTTGTCCCACGAAATTTTTCCATTGGCTATAGGGTTGATCCAATCTTCGTCTTCTGCTATGATATTATACATTTGATATAGATCATCATCATCCTCCACAAAGTTTTGTAAAGGTTAAATATAGTGTACTCCTTCAGGAGGTTCTAGTGGCAAAATAACCTGGAATGGCTTCCTCTCAACTTTCAGCTTTCACTTCTTCAAGTCAATTACTGCTTCCATGTCAAAATCCTAGTCAATTCCTAGTAGCTCGAGGTAAGGGTTTCTATCATCCATTATTTCAATGAAGTCAAAATCATCCAGCACACTCACACCCTCAATGTCTACCGTCACACCATATAAGTGACCCATCGTAATAATCTTCTATTGATTAGCCATGTGAAGCTGAATAGGAGACCACTACAGCGCAAGTTGCCCCATCCTCTCCCACGTTTACTTAGGTAGGACATTATCATTAGAACCCATATGCAAGATTACTTGGTTCATTTCATATTCTCCTATCTGTTTGGTCAGCCTCATTTCGTGCCCCATTTTCTTCTTTTGCTTACCAAGTTTTTTCACTATGTGTTGTTTAGTAGGGGTATTATCTTTATTCTCACACTTGTCGATGACATCTTGGAGCCCTTCTACTACCTTCTTATGATGCAATAACTTCATACAGGTCTTCAGGAAAGTGGCTAATAGTGACAGATCCACATCTTGTACTTCATTGTTCCCAGCTTATTTCTCTTGACTCCCAAATGTAGAAGCTTCAACAAAATTCTTTTTAGCCTCCATAAAAGTTTCTTTAGCCTAGTTAAGCTCAAATCCGACTTCCTTTTTAGTAGCCTTGCACACCCATTACTTGGTCTCTGGCTATTTCCCCTTTTCCTCTTTGGTGGCCATACCACTACACGTTACTATATTAACACTATGATATCCTGCGTGTGGTTCTGCCCTCATCATATGGATAATAGACATAGGATCCTAGGTATTTGTCCTCTTTTCTTGCATATTTCCTATAAGGATTAGGATATCTTTGATCACATAGTTGAATTTTTTACAATATCTACATAATGGATGTGTTGGGTTTTGACAGTCGTGTGCAAAATGTCTAGCTTTGCCATAGTTATGACAAATTACTTGTCGATGGACTCTACTAGCCCCTCCTCCTCTTCCTCTTCCATCACCTTGGAATCCTCTATGCATTGCACCCATGCCTTGATCTTGAGGCTGAGCTTCTTCCTGCATTTGTTAGGTCAAGGTCCTATCCATCATGAGTTCATAACTTCGACAATGATGCTCACCATGGCCTACATAGTTGCAAAAATTAAAAAACAACTTCTGAGGGGTATGTACAAAATTTTGTTAGCAAATGACATTTGTCCATCGTGTGCTTTCCCATAACCTGACATATATCACACCATGGAACTACTCCTGCACTTGGCCCAATTGTATTTTCTGGCTTTAGGGAATAGGCCTCCCCATAAGATAATTCTGGTGAACCAGAAAATGGTCCTTATCATGACCATGACCCTTGCATTTCAAGCACCAAACATTAGCACAGGCCTCAGGATGGGCTTCCTTTCCCTTCTTTAGGCTCTATAACTCCAAGTGTAGGCTTTCGAGCTACGAGTGAATCTGTTGTACTCTAATGTTTGTATCTTTTTGTGTCCCAGAGAGTGTAAGGAATTCATAAGAAGTAAGAAGAAGTGGGTAATAAAGAAGAAGAAAGGCTCTACAGCTGAGTGCAAAAAGGCCTGGGTAGAGTCCGCGGCTGAGTGCGCAGACCCCTGTAACTATGTGCACAGGGAAGTTTTGAGTCTATAACCTTGAATTGAAGATCAATAAGGATAGTTTTGTGAAGAATTCTTAACTATTTTTGTTTATCTCTGTTAATGTTATATGTTGATTAATTAATGATTTGTTATTGATTGAATGTTATGCGATTCTCTTTGTTGGGTTGTGTTATATTCTTTCCACGTAGTTAACAGGGGGTGTGAAGGGCACCCGTAACCGCACTTTGGTTTTGGACCCTATGTTAGGTTGGGTGGACCCACCTATGGTTTGCGCATTATTTTCGCACATGTTTTTTTTGGATGTGATGGTTTTCGGTCCATGGTATTGGATGCTTCGGCATGTATAAATATGTATTGTAACATTTAAAGGAACATAATGAAAAATGAAGTCGGTAGTCCTGGTTTTGGGATCCAGTGGGAAATCTCTGTGTATATGTGTTTTATGTGTTATGCTCTCGCATTGTTTATATTTATGTGTTTTAGAATTTGTATCCAAGTAATTTCTGTACAGGGTTAAAACCTACATTTGGTATCAGAACATTTTTTGCTTCAAGGTGACACCATTGTTGTTGAGGGGTTTCACTCGGGCATGTGGTAGGCCCTATTCAGTGGGAGATCTGTGAGATCAATTCTGGTGGTGAAAGAAGATGGAAAACAGTGGAAAGATAGAGATCAAGAAATTTAATGGTCAGAGTTTTGAGTTGTGGAAACTTAAGGTGGAGGATCTGTTGGTGGATAAAGACCAGTGGATTGTGGTAGATCCATGTACTAAACCAACGGGAGTGTCTGATGAAGAATGGAAGAAGTTGGATCGAAAGGAAAAGAGTACAATACGATTGTGTGTCTCAAATTCAATATTGATTAATGTATCAGGGGAAGCTACGATGAAGGCTTTGTGGGACAATTTAGGGACTTTGTACCAATCTAAGTCTCTGGTGAATAAATTGTTCCTGCAGAAAAAGCTATATAACCTGAGGATGAAAGATGGAGACTCGGTGACAGAGCATCAAAATGAATTTAATACTATGGTAAGTTAGTTAGCATATGTTGATATTAAAATTTCAGATGAAGATAAGTGCATCAGTTTGTTGTGTCCTCTACCAGATTCGTGGGATAATTTAGTTATTGCAATAGGTAGCAATGCAACTGCCTTGCATTTTGATGAAATAGTCTCATCCATGCCGACAGAGGAGATGAGATGCAAAAATATGGAGAGCCAAAATGGTTATGACTTGTCTGTATGAGGATGGACCCAGAACAGAAACAAAAATAAGTCATCGAGTGGGAGATATAAATCTAAAGGGAGATCTAAATCTCTAGGAAAACTTGTAAAGGTGGTGTGCCAGAAATGTGGAAAGGAAGGGCACTACAAAAGTGACTGTAAATCTAAAGCTCCTGACAAAGGAAATGGATTTGATGAGACTCCTTCTGCAGAGGCGAAAACCACCTCAGATGAAGGTGGGGATGTGTACATGGCTTCTTCAAGTACACATGTAGATCATGAGGCATGGTTGATTGACTCAGGTAAATCCTTTCACTTCACTCTCCATAGAGAGTGGTTCTGCGAGTATGAGAAATATGATGGTGGTGATGTCTTCTTGTGGGATGACAAGAAGGCTAGAATCATAGGTCGTGGAAAAGTAAAGTTGAAGTTGCAAGGTGGAAGGGTTAGAACACTTCGAGGTGTTTTGCATATTCTTGCATTAGCCAAAAATCTGATTTCTGTTAGCAAGCTGGACGATGAAAGTGTAAAAAAAGTGTTTAAGAAGGGTACCTGTAAGATGGTCCGGGGAGCACTGGTATTGATCCGGGGAGTTCAGATTGGAACTTTGTACAAGCTACAAGGTAGCACTATTATTGATGGGTGCAATAGTTCTGTGGTTCCTGAAAGTGGAGTAGAAAATCTAGTGGTCTCTGGAGAGAAGACCATGATGTGGCATTAAAGGCTTGGACATATTGGAGAAAAGGGCCTTTGGATGTTGACAATAATACTGAGAGGGGGGGTGAATCAGTATTATCTAATTCTTTTACCAAATATTTCTTATTTATACGTTGAATTATTTTTTCATACCAATACCATAAATAATGAGCATGAATAAGAAAAGAAAACAGTCACATCAAAGAACACCAGATATAAGGTGGAAACCCAATGTGGGTGAAAACCACCTGCTGCAATATGTCTCTATCTTCTTTCAAATTAGAAAATCCTTTTACAATGGTCTTGTACTAGTGCAGTCCTTTACCAGTACGCAGGCTGCAACCTGCATAGAGCTACAACTCTCTCTCGTTTTCCAGTCTCTCCTGGAAGGGAGCTACAACCCCCTACTTCTTTTCTTTCAAGGACCACTTTTCATAAATTTTCAAAACTGGATCCATAAATATCAAATGATCATCAAGTACATGTAAATTATACAGTCAGCTGCAATAACCAGATCAACAATAACAGAACTGAACCCATAACACCTTATCAACAAGAAAAATTCAACCAACAAAAGATCTTAAAACAGATACGCAGTTTTCTTTTTACTGGCCTGCGTCGCTACGCACTTCACCCTTTGCTTCTCTGCGTATACCCGCAGAGTTACTTTTGTTGTACTGCGTGGCCACACACTGCTCCTTTCACTGATCTGCGTCTAGTACGCACCAAAATGTACTATCGTGCTGCATACTGCACAGTAGGCACGCATCCAGAAGAACTGTTGCGCCGCGTACTATCACAGTAGGTACGCACCCAGAAAGACTATCGCGCCGCGTACTCAAATAGTAAGCACGCATCTGAAACACTGTCGCGCTGCGTACCCACGCAATTCACCTTTGTCGCCTCTGCATACCCATGCGCTGCCCCTTCGTCTCTTCTACGTACCCACGCACAGACCCTTTGTTTCCTCTGCGTACCCACGCACTGTCACTGATGATCACTTGCGCACCTCTCATTAGGGCCAAAATACAGTCAGATACTCAGATCTGATCTTGCGCTCGAGAGATCAGCCTTCACAGATTCGCTTCCAACTTCTCTTCTAAAGATCAAGCTTTTAAACCGAGAACCCAATATCAGATCTTAAGATATTCAACACACCGAAAGATACTCAAGCCAAATGATCTCCTTAGCTTTATATAGGCATGATCTTCCTTAAATCATGGACTAATACCACAGGCCGACACCATAATAACACAAAACCGTCGGCTAAATACCATGAGAAACCCCACGTGTGGGTGCTTTACTTTCTTGAAGTGTGTGCACTGGGGTACGCACCCCATGAATGGGTAACCCGCGTATTTGGACGCAGTCCCTACACGGTATACCTGCGGGTACGCACCTCCTGAATTGTTCTCCTGCGTACTTCTTTATTTTCATCAAAATGAGAGCCATGCCATGGGTGTTGCCATCAAGT
>APFE030511963.1:985-11512 GCA_000404065.3 Pinus taeda
AAACATCAGGCCGTACAGATATCCCTATGCCCAAAAAAGTGAAATTGAACGTATGGTTGCAGAAATTCTAGAGGCTGGTATAATTCAACCAAGTCAAAGTTCTTTCTCTGCTCCAATAGTATTGGTGCACAAGAAGGATGGATCATGGCGCATTTGTCCATATTATAGGGAGCTCAACAAGCTTACTATTAAAGATAAGTTTCCCATTCCTGTCATTGATGAATTACTGGATGAATTGCATGGATCAATTTATTTCACCAAGTTGGATCTTCCTTCGGGATATCATCAAATCAGAATGAAGATTGAAGACATTCCGAAAACAGCATTTAGAACTCATCAGGGTCATTATGAATTTTTGGTCATGCCTTTTGGCCTTACCAATGCACCTTCAACATTTCAAGGTTTGATGAATTCAATTTTCAAACCACTACTTAGAAAATTTGTGTTGGTATTTTTTGATGATATATTAATCTACAGCAAGTCTTGGAAGGATCATGTTGAACATGTTGATAGGGTGCTGCAACTATTGGAGGAGAAACAATTATATGCAAAAAGATCCAAAAGTTTCTTTAGAGTACAAGAGGTGGAATATCTGGGTCATATTGTATCTCATGAAGGAGTTAAGGTAGACCCTAGCAAAATTAAAGCCATTAAGGAATGAAGAATCCATACATCCATAAAGCATCTGCGAGGATTTCTCTGGTTGACAGGGTATTATTGTAAGTTTGTTAAGAATGATAGCAGCACCTCTAACAACATTATTGAAGAAAGATGCATTTTCATGGACTCCGGAAGCAACAAAGGCCTTTGAACATCTTAAAGAGGCAATGTGCCAAGCACCGTCTTAGCTACACCGGACTTCACAAAAACCTTTATTGTGGAATGTGATGCTTCAGGAAATGGAATTGGTGTTGTTTTAATGCAAGATGAAAGACCCATGCTTTTGAAAGTCGTCCAATCAAGGGAAAGTTTTTACACAAAGGTATTTATGAGAAGGAAATGTTGGCAATACTACATGCACTTAAGAAATGGCGACCCTACCTAATGGGAAGACACTTCAAGGTAAAAACGGATCATGATAGCCTTAAATACTTTTTAGGACAAAGATTATCCTCTGAAGAGCAACAAAAGTGGGTCACAAAGATGTTGGGTTATGACTTTGAAATCATCTACAAAAAAGGGAAGCAAAATGTGGTGGCAGATGCACTCTCAAGAAAGGATGAGGATGTGGAAGCATTGTTGTGCGCCATTTCTATTATCCAACCAGATTGGATAAATGCAGCAAGGGAAGAATGGAAGAATGCCGAAGAAGTGTGGGCACTTATTCGAAAGTTACAACAAGATTCCAGTACATCGGATACATTTAGCTGGAAAAATGATTCGTTATGCTACAAAGATCGCTTATACCTCTGTAATAATTCCCAGCTAAAACAACAGATTCTTATGGAATTGCACACTTCTCCCTTATGAGGGCACTCGGGATTTTTAAAAACTTACCACAGGGTTAAGAAGGAATTTTTTTGGGAGGGCCTTAAATAAGAGATTTAAAAGTTTGTGGTGGAATGTTTGGTTTGCCAGCAAAATAAAGTTGAAACAATTAAGACACCGGGTCTATTACAACCTTTATCCATTCCAAGCCAACATTGGGGGGAGGTTTCGATGGATTTTATCACAGGTTTACCCAAGTCTGACGGAAAGAGTGTCATCATGGTGGTAGTTGACAGACTTACCAAGTATGCACACTTTTGTGCATTATCACATCCATTTAAAGCCAGTACAGTTTCTACGGCATCTATGGAAACAATTCGAAAGCTACATGGAAACCCAAAGATTATTGTAAGTGACAGAGATCCCATTTTTACACGAAATTTTTGGACTAAATTATTTTCTTGTCTTGGTAATCAATTAGCTCATAGCTCATCTTATTATCCTCAATCTGATGGGAAAATGGAGATAGTAAACAAATGTTTGGAAGGATATCTTCGTTGCTTTGTATATGATAAATAGACACAATGGGTCAAATGGTTGCCTCTGGCTGAATGGTGGTATAACACTTCCTTCCATACAACAACAAAAATGACCCCATTTATGGCACTTTATGGGTATCAACCACCATCCATCACATCATATTTAAGAGAAAATTCTAAGGTTCAAGCAGTGGACATCACATCGAACATCAACAACAAGTCCTCCAACTCTTAAAGGATAACCTCGTGTTGGCACAGAATAAAATGAAACATAGGCAGATCAACATTGCAGGAAAGAAGTTTTGATGTAGGTGATTGGGTATTCCTACGGCTACAACCATATAAGCAAATGTCCCTCAAGCAAGCTAAGAGGATAATAAATTATCACCAAAGTATTATGGTCCATACAAGGTGTTGCAAAAGATTGGTACTATGGCATACAAATTGGAGCTTCCTGCAGCTTCTCGAGTGCACCCAGTTTTCCATGTTTCATGTTTAAAGAAGGTTATAGGCGACAAGCTCCTAGTTCAAACAATATTGCCAGAACTTGACGAGGAAGGAAAAATCATATTGGGACCGGAAGCAGTCATAGAAACAAGAACTTGACAACTACGAAATTGATCCATTTCGGAGTATCTCATCAAGTGGAAGAACTTATCCGCTGAAGATTCCACGTGGGAGGATGAGAATATTGCACAGAAGCATCCAGAACTACTCAAGCGTTGAGGACAACGCTTTTTTGGGGGAGAGGGGCATGTTAGGTCCCTATAATACTAGTGATGCCCCCATTAATATTGTAGTTGTGTCCCTTATTAATATTGATGTGCCCCTATTGTCCCCATATTGTTATTATTATGCACCATAGAATCCCTCTATTGTTATTTTTGTGCATTTATATTATTATTGTTAGGTCGGCTTGGTTATATTGCGACCCCTTAGACTCCTACATATAGAAATGAGGTTTTGTCATTTGAACCATCCAAGAATTTTTCTTTTGTGTAATGTAAAGGAGGTTGTCCCCTCGAAGAGGCTAAATTCTAAGGCATTCAACTATCTCTTCTATCTTTTTGTGAGCTGGTTTCATAACATTTTCTCGCATGGTTTGTGTGAGAAAATGGAAGAAGTTTTGGTTGGAGATCAGCTGTGTGATTTGAAATCAGATCACAAGCCAATTTATTTATGTTTCTCTTGGATTGGAAAAAACCAATTAGAGTAAAAAATTCAACATGTCCAACAAAATCTCCCACAGGGCATAATTCTTTTGATGGCAGAAAATTGTAATACCTTCAAAATGACACTAGAGAGGCTCTTTGAGAATGAGAAAATTACAATTCACAGCCTTCATAGTCATGAATTAACACATTTAGTTCAATGCACACTTGCAAAGTGCAAAAGAACAAAAATTAAGAAGGCTAAAACAAATTGCTTTCCGGTTAATGCTTGGTTTGACGAGGAATGAAAAAAGGCAAGGAGTGTTAGGTGTGGAGCTTGATTATCTTATGTATTCAAAGGTTTCAGTCGGATGTATACCCCAAGAAGATTGTACACCCCTCCACGCGGGGGGGTGCGGGGGGGGATTTGCCCCCTTGCAAGAGTCCGGGGGGGCTAATCCCCCCCTACTGGGGGGTCCGGGGCTAGTGGTCGCCCGATGGGGGTTCGAGGGCAGTGCCCCCGAAGCTAAAAACAAATGTAAAATTGCCTTGTAAAAGTATAGTAATTTGTAGTCAATCTGGGCCGTTCATTAGGCGGATGATCTGAAGGTAGAAGTTATGTTTAATTTAGGGTTTTTTTCCCTGGAAGGGAACCCCTCACTATATATGAGGGAATTGTATTACATCTATACAGATATGTATTCTAAGTGAGGAAGAGAGAGGAGATTTAGAGAGAAGAGGGAGTTACAGTGGATCTATTGTAAGTTGTATCTCTTCAGTTTGCTAGATAATATAATAAAAGAAGGACTGGTTGTTTCTTCGTGGGTGTAACCCAAACTGGGTGAACCACGTATATTTGTGTCTCTCTTGTTTTGTGCGTTTTCTGTGTTCATATTTATGCAATATTTTATGTGTTCCATTGCTCTGTAATATATAATTTTCTAACAACTGGTATTTGAGCCGTAGGTCTATTTGGCTGATAAACTCACAGGAGAGAAGGGTTCTTGGTTCGAGTGGGAGCAATGGCAGAAGATGGTAGGTTTAGTGTTGAAAAATTCAACGGCCAAAACTACTAGCTGTGGAAGATGCAAATAAAAGATTATCTGTATCAGAGAGATCTATACCTACCATTGAGTGGAAAGACAAAGAAGCCGACGAGTATGACAAACATAGAATAGAATATTCTCGACAGAAAGGCACTTGGAACAATACGGCTGTGCCTAGCAGCGTCAGTAGCATTTAATATTTCAAAGGAAACGACAATAGAGGGTTTAATGTCATCACTGGCCAAACTATATGAAAAACCCTCAGCCTAAAATAAGGTATTTCTTATGAAGCTTTTATTTAATATGAAGATGTCAGAAAGTGGATCTGTTGCAGACCATTTAAATGATTTTAATATAGTTACAAGTCAGTTAAGTTCTGTAATGGTAAATTTTGATGATGAAATTAGGGCTCTGTTATTTCTGTGCTCATTGACATAAATTTGGAAGGGTTTACTTATGGCCATTAGTAACTCTATGTCTGGATCTAGTACTTTAAAGTTTGATAATGTTGTCGGTGCAATCCTTAGCAAGGAAATGTGATGAAAAAGCTCTGGTGAGACATCAAGTAATGCTTTGACTGCAAAGACTAGGGGAAGAAAAATGGAAAGAGGAAAGAGCCTAGGATCACAGTAAGTCAAGAAAAGGAAGATCCAAGTCCAGATTGGGGATAGTGTGTTGGAAATGTGGGAAGAAAGGACACCTGAAGAAAGACTGCAAGTCTCGGAAGGGAAAAGAAGGAGACACGCAACAAGAAAATAATCATGAAGCGAATGTAACAGGTGATGTGTTGCAAGATGCTTCGATTCTTTCATTATAAAATATTATTGATGCCTAGGTGGTAGATTCAGGGGCCTCATTCCATGCCACATCTGATAGGAAACATTTTCATGATTATGTTCAAGGAGATTTTGGAGAAGTTCGATTGGGTGATGATAAACCTTGTAAAGTCGCTGGAATGGGTACAGGTTTCATAAAACAACAAAATGGAAATCAGTGGTTATTGAAGGAGGTAAGGCATGTTCCAGATCTAAAGAAAAATTTGATTTTAACAAGGCAGTTGGGAGGTGAAGGTTGCATAACTACTTTCACAGATAAAACTTAGAAGGTCACTAAAGGATCCCTGGTAATAGCAAAAGGAGGAAAGGTTGGTACATTGTATTTATGCAATGGTATTTCTAATTATGTTAATGCTTTAACCTCTACAGGAGAAGATACGCATTGTGGCATCATAGGCTCGGGCACATGAGTGAGAAGGGGATGCAGATTCTTCACTCAAGAAATTTGTTTTCAGGTTTGAAGCATGTTGATTTAAAATTCTGTAAGAATTGTGTTTATGGAAAACAGAAGAGAGTCAGATTCCTTAGAATTGGGAAAGAAAAGAAGAGCGAAAAATTAGAGCTTGTGCATACAAATGTATGGGACCTGCTCAGGTATCATCTCTTGGTGGCTCTCTTTATTATGTTACTTTTATTGATGATGGAACCAAAAAAACCTGGATTTATTGTATTCGAAATAAATCTGACGTATTTGATACTTTCAAGAAATGGAAAGCTTTGGTTGAAAATGAGACAGGAAAAAGGTTGAAGTGTCTCAGATCAGACAATGGAGGTGAATATTGCAGAAAAGAGTTTGATAGGTACTGTTCTGAGAATGGAATTCACAGAGAGAATATAGTTCCAAGAACACCACAAGAAAATGGTTTGTGATAAAGGATGAACAGGACAATCATGGAGCGTGCAAGGTGCATGAGATTGCATGCAGGATTTCCTTTACAGTTTTGGGTAGATGCTGTAGATACTGTTGTTTATCTAATAAATAGAGGGCCTTCAAGTTCCTTGGATGGTGGTATTCCAGAGGAGGCATGGATAGGTAAAAAGGTAAACTAATCTTTTTTAAAGACTTTTGGTTGTGAAGCCTTTGCCCACATTAACAAAGAAAATAGAACAAAGCTTGAGGCAAAATAAAAGAAATGTACCTTTATTGGATATGGTGTTAATGATTTTGGTTATCGCTTTTATGATTATGAAAAACATAAGATCATTAGGAGCAGAGGTGTCATATTCAATGAAAAGGCTTTGTATAAGGATCAACTACGGGAAAAGAAACAGGAAAAAGAAAACAAAGAATACATAGTGCTTGACGAGATCACAAAAAAAGTGATGGTGCCTGAAAATCATAATGATCAACAATCAGAACAACAACCACAACAACAACAAGCACTTCAAACACCTGAAAGTGGTGTTAGAAGATCTACCAGGATAAGTAGACCCCTTGAACGATACTCTCCTTCATTATATTATGTATTATTGACTAATTCTGGTGAACCAGAATGTTATGAAGAAGCAGTGCAGGTAGAAACCAAGAAGAAGTGGGAGCAAGCCATGAAAGAAGAGATGGACTACTTAGCACATAACTAGACATGGGACTTAGTCAGGTTGCCTGCATGTAAAACAAGATTGCAGAATAAATGGGTTTACAAGTTGAAGGAAGAAGATGGAGGTAGAAAAAGGTATAAAGCTAGACTTGTGGTGAAAGGGTTTGCACAGAAAAAGGGTATAGACTTTGATGAAATATTTTCTCCTGTTGTTAAAATGACTTCAATCAAAAATATTTTAAGTCTAGTAGCAGTTGAAGATTTGCATCTTGATCTGTTAGATGTAAAGACAACTTTTCTCCATGGGGATTTGGAGGAAGAGATATATATGCAGCAACCACAAGGATATGAGGTAAAAGGGAAGGAGAAACTAGTGTGCAGGTTGAAGAAGAGCTTGTATGGCTTAAAACAGGATCCAAGGCAATGGTATCTAAAATTTGACAAGTTTATGTCTGAACAAGGTTATACTAGGTGTCACTTTGATCATTGTGTTTTTCTCAAAGGAAAAATGATGGCAGCTATATTATATTGTTATTGTATGTAGATGACATGCTTGTTGTGGGTTCTAACATGCATGAAGTAAATGTGCTCAAAAGGAAATTAGAAAACTCATTTGCAATGAAGGATTTGGGTGCTGCAAAACAAATCCTTGGTATGAGAATAACTAGAGACAGGAAGAATCAAGAATTAACATTGCCTCAAAGTGAGTACATAGAAAAGGTATTGACAAGGTTTAATATGCAGAATGCAAAACCAGTTAGTATACCTCTAGCCATTTCAAATTAGGAAAGGAGATGTGCCCAAAGACCCAAGAAGACATGGATTATATGTCTAAAGTTCCATATGCATCAGCAGTTGGAAGCTTAATGTATGCAATGGTTTGCACAAGGCTTGATATTGCACATGCAATGGCAGTTGTAAGCAGGTACATGAACAATCTAGGAAAAGAACATTTGATGGCGATGAAGTGGATTCTCACATATTTGAGAGGTACGACAAATCAAGCATTATGCTTTGGTGGCTCAAAGATTTCTCTACAGGGATATGTTGACATAGATATGGCAGGTGATAGAGATAACAGGAGGAGCACAATAGGGTATGTGTTTACTGTAGGTGGAACAACTATCAGTTGGGTCTCAAAACTACAAAGTGTTGTTGCACTCTCAACAAACAGAAGTAGAGTTAGTTTGCTACTACCAAAGCTAGTAATAAGAAATGATTTGGTTACAAAGGTTTCTGGATGAATTGGGTAAGCAGCAGGAGTTCGTAGGTTACACAGTGACCAACCAGAGTGCCATACATCTTGCAAAGAACTCTGCATTTCATTCCAAGACTAAGCATATACAGCTCAAGTACCATTTCATATGGTCAACATTGGAAGATGGACAGTTGAAGCTGGAAAAGATACACATTAGTCAGAATCCCACAAATATGGTAACAAAAGTTGTAACCAGGGAGAAACTGATAATCTTCTCAGTTTCAGTTGGTCTTCAAGTATGATGAAGAAGATGAGAAACAACCAGGTCCAAAGTGGAGTCATTGTCTAGCAAATGAAGTAGTAGTGGAGTTGCTATAATCAGTCTCCAAGTGGGAGATTGTCGGGTGTGGAGCTTGATTATCTTTTGTATTCAAAGGTTTCAGCCGGATGTATACCCCAAGAAGATTGTACACCCCTCCACGCAGTGGGGTACGGGGGGGCTAATCCTCCCCCGGCTAGGGGGTCCGGGGGCCAATGGTCCCCCGGCGAGCATTCGGGGGCAGCACCCCCAAAGCTAAAAACAAATGTAAAATTGCCTTGTAAAAGTATAGTAATTTCTAGTCAATCTGGGCCGTTCATTAGGTGGATGATCTGACGGTAGAAGTTATGTTTAATTTAGGGTTATTTGCTCTAGAAGGCAACCCCTCACTATATATGAGGGAATTGTATTACGTCTATATAGATCTGTATTCTGAGTGAGGAAGAGAGAGGAGATTGTGAGCGAAGAGGGTGTTACAGCGGATCTGTCGTAGGTTGTATCTCTTCAGTTTGCTCGATAATATAATAAAAGAAGGACTGGCTGTTTCTCCGTGGACGTAGCCCAAACTGGGTGAACCACGTATATCTGTGTCTCTCTCGTTTTATGCATTTTCTGTGTTTATATTTCTGCAATATTTTATGTGTTCCATTCCTCTGTAATATATAATTTTCTAACACGCGGGAGGGCATTATGCCAAAAAAGCTACAATTCAAAAGATTTTACGTGCTGGGTTGTGGTGGCCAACACTTCATAAGGATTCCAAGGCTTATTGTAAGACATGTAATGCATGTCAGAGGATGAGTAGGCCATCACGGAGGGATGAGCTGCCTCTGAATCCACAGTTGTCATTAAAACCATTCAAAATGTAGGTGATTGACTTTGTAGGACCAATTAAACCTCCAAGAAATAAGACGGGTGCACGGTACATCATCACCGTGACTGAGTATTTGACCAAATGGGCGGAGGCACAACCTATAAAGGACTATACAGGGGTAACAACAACAAAGTTCAACTTTGAGTATGTACTGACTATAATTGGTTTCCCGAAGATCTTGATGAGGGATCGTGGTACACATTTTCTCAATGAGACAATGAATGCGTTGATGGAGGAGTTCCAAGTTTATCATCAGAAAAGTACGCCATATCACCTGTAGGCTAATGGGATGGTGGAAGCATTTAATAAGATATTGGAGAATGCATTAATGAAGGTCTGCAATGCACAAAGGAATGACTGGGATATGCGCGTACCCGTGGTGTTATGGGCTTCTAGAACGACTTGCAAAAATTTGACTAGACAAATGCCTTTTAGGTTGGTTTATGGCATAGAGGTTGTGATGCCGATGGAATACATTGTACCTAGTCTACACATAGTGGCACTTACAGGAATGGCAGATCGCGGAGCCTTGGAATAAAGGTTCGTGCAGTTGGCAGAGCTGGATGAGGATAGATTTTTTGGCAAGTTCAAAAGGAGCGCAAAAAGGCATGGCACGATCGGCACATCAAACTACACACCTTCAAGGTAAATGATTTAGTATTACTATATGACAACAAGTTCGATAAATTTCCATGAAAATTTAGGATCCATTGGCTAGGGCCCTATGTCATCTAGGAGATTACCGATGGTGGAGTAGTTTAGCTAGTGAAGTTGAATGGAGAGCCATTTCTAGGGAAGGTAAATGGAAGCCGATTGAAGCCATACACTGGGGATCTGGCCAGATGACTATATGGTGGAGGAAAAGTCTTAGCACTCCAGGCAACTGAAAGGAGGCGTGGGACAATAAACTACACTGCCTGGGTTGTATAGCTGCGCGACTGGGGAATTGCACGGAAGGGAGGAATGTCACAGTATCAGCAGAAGTGCGAAGGGAGTTGTGTTATTAGAGGAAAGACTGTGCAAGGCAGCCATAACGTGATCGTTATGGTCACTGCTCATGAGTTGACAGTGTGAAAATGGATAAGTGGAGAGGGGGGGGGGGGGGGAAGCATTTAAGTAAGAATTTAAGAGCGAGATTTGTGAAAATACCGCCAATCTAGAATTTATGAGAGGATTTTTGGGGAAAGGGTCAAATTCAAATTCGAATTTTCCTATAAATTACAGATGGCTGCCCAATGAAAAACACTTTGCATTATGAGAATTGAGGTGTTGAGCTATCAAGCGCACATGAACCCTGACTATTTCAAGGTTTTGGTGGCTTGTTCAGTATTTGACAAGTTTCCTAAAGCAACCCAGGAGCTTATTACTGGATTCATGTCGATGCTTGTGGAAACTGCAATTTTTGGAGGATCAATTGCCTCTGAGGGAGCTGCCTCGGAGGTCATGAGTGCAGAAATGCTTACAGAAGTGCCAAAATCATAGAGGTCACCTAGGCCGAGGCCTATCACACCTACAAAGGCCCCAAGAAAAAGAAGGATAAGCAGAAAGCAACATAACCGGTGTGTGAGTCACCAAGGAAATGCTAGAAGAAGGAAAAG
>APFE030511965.1:0-10148 GCA_000404065.3 Pinus taeda
TGCCTCTTCCTTGAGCATTTGCTGGACTGTTCCTTCCACCTTTGTTCTGGCTTCTGCCTCTTCCTCTCTTGTTTCCTCTACCTTGACCTTTCCTCTTCCAAAGGACATCTGGGTCTTAAAGGCTTGCTCTAGAGATGAGTTTTCATTCCTACTCAATCTCTGCTCATGTGTTATCAGTGATGCATGTAGCTCATCAACTGAAAAGTTTGAGAGATCCTTTGTTTCTTCAATGGTGGTGACAATAGCATCAAACTTTGAGAGTAAGACCCTCAATATTTTCTCCACAATCCTCCTTTCTTCAATGGTTTTTCCATGAGTCCTCATCTGTGTAACTAGACCAATTACATGTGTGAAGAATGAGTCAATATTGTCTGACTCCTTCATGTTGAGATTCTCAAAATCTCTCCTCAGCAACTGTAGTTTTGTTGTCTTCACTTTCTCCATGCCTTGATAGGCTGTCTTGAGGGTCTCCCATGCTTCATTAGATGTCTTAGCTACTGCTAACCTTGGAAACACACTCTGGTCTACTTCTAGATACAACAACACACGGGCTTTTGAATCCTTCTTCCTATTGCTCTTCAGCAGATCCTTCTCCGCTGGAGTTAATCTATTGAACTCATTTTCATCTGCTGGTTCATCAAAGCCATCTTCAACTATTTCCTATAAATCTTGAGAGGCAAACAGCGCTGTCATGGTTATTTCCCAATAGTCATAGTTCTTCACATTGAACTGTGGGAGTTGGGTGTTAAACATACCCATACCAGTGCTTGTGCTGGCCATCCTAGCACTCTTTAACTATATTTTTAAATCCTTGACTGTGTATTTTAAAACAACTGACTGCTGCAACCAAAAGACTCCTCCCTTCAGCGCCTTTGTCACCTTCAAAGAGCCTAAGCCTGCTCTGATACCACTCTTGGGGATTTTTGAGGGGAAAATCCCAAAAACACAAAAATAAAACACAGAGGCAATGCTCTGTTTCCTTTGCTCCAGGATCTTTTTGCACAGAGAAGTCTTTTAAAAAAAATTACTGGGCAGAGTATTGCACCACCATAAAATGATTTCTATTCATTAAACAAAAACACTTACATATTCATCCTCTTTTACTCAGAGGGATTCACCAAAACATTTTAACAAAAATTACTCTGCCTCCTTTGAAATTTTACACCACTGTGTGTAAATATTTCATTTACATTCACTGCTGTGTGAAAACAAAAATTACAGGGATTTACAGATTTACCTTTTCACTGCTGTGTAAAACAATTCATGGTTTTGAAACAAAACTACCCCATGGTTTTCTTCATTCACTTCACTGCCTTCTCTTGCACTGCTGTGCATTCTTTTTCTTACATTACATTACAGATTTTCGCTCCTGCGTTTTTACCATTTCAAATCAAAACTAAGCTCTGTCACTTTTCCTGGTTTACGTTCACTGCTGCAGACACTCCACATCCCGTGTGCAATACACTTCACACATTGAAGTCAACCCACTTACCATAAATTTTAGAAATAATAAAAAAAACTTACATTATATTTTACCCCATACTTCCGTATGTACTAAGTATTAACGGGCGCCGTAAAAACATTAAAAATGTTACCAAAAAATGTCATAACATTAAGCATTAGAGTAGACACTCCACATCCCCGTGTGCAATACACTTCACACATTGAAGTCAATCCACTTACCATACATTTTAGAAATAATAAAAAAAAACTTACATTATATTTTACCCCATACTTCTGTATGTACTAAGTATTAACGCGCGCCGTAAAAACATTAAAAACGTTACCAAAAAATGTCATAACATTAAACATTAGAGTATGGGCAAAGTAATACTCCACGCAACATTTATGTTTAATCAGACCAGTATGCACCTTGGTTCAATCGGACGACGGATAATAAACACTTTAATAGGACGAATATCGGATGGGGGTTTTAACTGACTTTTATCGTCTGAAAAGTGCTTGAGGGTGATGTCACGCCAATCCACGTGCCTCCTCCAAATTGCATCGAAGCCCCTTCGTACAAAAACCTCCTTAAGCCAAAAGCGGTGCGATATGGTTGTGGGTGGTTTATGGTTTTCTGCTAGGTGGTTTTGACTTGGTACGGCGCGATTGAATGCTGGTCCTCCCGCAGTGAAATTATAATTTCAACCGTTAATAGCAGCGGGTTGATAATGGCAGTGGATGGGGTTGAAATGAAGAATATATGGATATATAACTGGAAGGGGAAATTGATAAGCGGGGGAATCAAATTGCCAGGGCTTCGCACGTCTCGACTACCATTTTCTACATATAAATCGTCCTTCGAAACTAACAACTTATGGTGGCCTTAATCATAGTTTTGGATAACGATAATCCGTTACTTAGACGGCTCATTTTTATTTGTGTTAAGTATATTGTAGATTTCTTACCAGCACTACATTAATAGAAGCGCTTATTTTATCAATATATCTTCTTTCCTCTACTATCTATTACCAAGACAATTTCGAAGGTAAAATGAGCTTCATATTTGGCAGTCCTTTACACTAAATTTACTTATTTTCTTTGATATGTACTATTCAGCTATTCGGCTATGAAGATATTTTCTGAGAGTGTGACTCTGGTATATTATCTTGTGTATTACTTCTGCATAAAATTTGTTCTAAAATCCCTTCTGGTTCACTTAGAGCCTTGGATCAGCAGTAGCACTGGGTCCCTGCATACAGGCAAGAGGCCGAGAAAAAGGAATCGCAAAGTGTTGGGCTGGTATAAAGGTTCGTGTAAAGTAAAGCTTTTCCGGAGTTTATAAACTGCAGAGGATTGTTAAAAATCAATCTATGTTCTTAAAATGCATATCATAAATGAATAGGCTTTTTTTTTTTTTTTTCTCCTAATTGAAAATCATGGATGGTTAAAATTTTACATTTTGAAGTTTCAATTATGGATCGTTAAATTTTAGAATTTAAATATACTTTTACAGTATGTTAAATTTTTTCAGTGAACGGTGTTAAAAATTGGATTTTGTTTTGAATTTTCATATGAATTTAAATAGCCTAAATTGGATTTATCTTTAAAAACATTATTTTTATTAAAAATATATATATTCTATTACTCACTGATTTTTCAAATGCGATTTAATTAATTGTATTATTTAAAAAATATAAATTAAATTTAAATAAATTCAAATCAATAAAATTATATATATATATATATATATATATATATATTATATTATAAACACTAATAAAAATTAAAAAGATTTATATTTATATGAATGTATAAATATTAAAAGAAAATTAAATAAAAATATTATATAATATATAAAATAATAAAAGACATATAGATTAAAAGGAGATTAAAATATCAATAAAGATTATTAATAATTTTAAGAGAGGTTTAATTAATAAATAAATTTTTTAATTAAAATTTAGCAAGAAAATTTCAAGCAAATCTTTAAAGCATACCATAATTTTATTATTACGATCTTAATATCGGATTTATGTTCTCTGGTGTTAAGATGGATCTAAATTGGTTTCATTCATGTGCGGTTATACAAAATTTACTGAACATGCCTAATTATTTTGATAATTTTAAATATGCTACATATTTCTAAGATTAATTTGGTCAATTTAGTTTAAAATTTTCTTAGTTACCTTGAGATGAGAGAGACTATTACTAAATAAAGAAAAATTATGAAATACAAATTTTGAGTGCAAAGTGTCAATGTAACAATTTTGATAGATAGAAAATGTGAATACTAAGAACAATTACAAAGAATCTTCATTGCAATCAATCTGAAAAGAGATCCCATGGTGGTCACTGATCAGATAGAGATGGTACAATCCAAGATGGCCAATTGTTGGGCTCTTCGAAGAGGAGAAGGGATATACACAAGTATGACTGTAGTTCTGATTCAGATAAGCACTATGATCGTCTTCATTATCATCCTTATAGGAGTGATAGGGGATACTTCTCTGATGAGTTTAAAAAAGAAAATCCACCTGCTTTTGATGGAGAGGTAAAGATATCACAGGATGCAGAGGCTTGGATACTCGATATGAAGAAGTTCTTTAGGTTGTATGACTACTCAGAGAACATGAAAGCTAGAGTGGCTACTTTCAGTATTAGATGTAGAGCAAACATCTCGTGGGAAGATTTGAAGAATGTCAGGGACATAAATGAGGAAAATCCGACTTGGAGTAAATTTGAGTGGTTATTCAAAAAAAAGTATATGTCGAAGAGATACTTTCATGACAGGGAAAAAGAATCCTATGAACTAAAAATGGGATCCATTACAGATGATGAGTACACCAGTAATTTCTTGGAACTATTGAAGCATGTGCCTTACCTCAAGGAGGAGAAGGCTAAGATTCAAATATTCATTAATGGAATACCAATTGCATTCAAAGATAGGATTGAATTTGATAAGCCAAGATCCTTGGAAGAGGCCATCCAAAAGCTAAAGCATTCCTATGAACAATCGAAATGCAGTAGTGAGACTAAGCCAAATTAGAGAGGTAATGTAAAGAACAAAGGAAAATGGGATAAAAAGTGAACAAGGCAACAGGGTATAGATAACAAGGAGAATGTTGCAGCACCTAAGAGTTTTAATGTATCAGATAGAGGACAAGGACATCAATATGAGGAAAAGAATAAGGACGAAGGTTGGAATCCTAAAGAATGTTGGACTTGTGGAAAAGCTCATTTCAAGAGAGATTGTCCGCAGAATCAGGGTGGTAAACCTCATATATACAGTGCGTAGGAGGTGCAGAAAGTTAAAGATGTAGGTCAGAGTATTCCTCGTATCTATGCAGTCGTGGACAATAGGCAGGCAAAACACCAGGAATCTATCATTGAGATGGATTGTAAGCTTTGTAATCAAGTTATTTCTATTTTGATTGGCCCTGGATCTTATTATAGATATGTTAGTCCTGAATTGGTTGATAAGTGTGGTTTGAATAAGGAGTTGCATGCAGAGTCTTGGTTAGTGCAGTTGGCTACAAGTACAAAGAAGCAAGTGCATCATTGGGTAAGAGCTTGCACATTTGACTTAAATCATATGCCTACAGTAGCACATTTAAATGTATTACTGTTGTGTTTATATAGTATGGTATTGGGCATGGATTGGTTGTATCTACATAAAACCAAGGTAGACTGCCATGATAAAGCTATCGAGTGTTTTGATGATGATGGAGAACCAAGAGTCTTGCAAGGTAAAAAGAAATCCACATCAGTTAGGATGGTGACAACTATGCAAGAAAAGCGTAGCCATGGGAAGGGGTGCAAGCTATTTACAATACACATTCCTAGTCATAAGGGTAAGGAGGCTGAGGATGTGGATGTGTCGAAAAAGTACCCAGTTTTGCAGCAATTTCAAGATGTATTTCTTGAGGACATTATAGAGTTGCCACCTCATAGGGAGGTATAATTTTCTATTGAGTTAGTGCCATGGGAATCTCCAGCATCTAAAGAACCTTACACAATGAGCACACCTAAATTGGCTGAGTTAAAATTGCAGTTGAAGGAAATGTTGGAGAAGGGATACATTAGGCTGAGTGTATCACCATGGGGTGCACCACATTGTTTGTGAAGAAGAAAGATGGTACTCTTAGATTATGCATTGATTATACGTAGATGAACAAAGTGACTATCAAAAACAGGTACCCTTTACGAAGGATTGATGACTTGTTCAATCAACTAAAGGGAGCAACAGTGTTCTTGAAGATTGACTTGAGATTTGGATATCATCAAGTACACTTCAAAGAGGAGGACATTAACAAGATTGCGTTTTGGACCAGGTATGGGCATTATGAGTTGATTGTTGTTCCATTTGGCTTAACTAATGCTCCACCTACATTCATGTGTTTGATGAATATTGTGTTGCATCCATATTTGGATAAGTTTGTTATTGTGTTCATTGATGATATACTTATATATTCTAAAAATCAGGAAGAGTATGCCGAGCATTTAGCAGCAATTTTGAGGCTGTTGAGGGAGCATCAATTGTATGCTAAGCTTAGAAAGTGTAGTTTATTTCAGACTTAGGTACACTACTTGGGGTATGTGGTCTCGAAGGAGGGAATTGCAGTAGATCCAGAGAAGATAAGGGCCATCATGGAGTGGGTAGCTCCTAAGAGTGTGGACGAGGTGAGATATTTCATGGGTCTAGCAGTATATTACAAGATGTTCATCAAGAAATTCTTACAGATTTCTTATCCCATTACATCACTACAAAGGAAAGATAAGAAGCTCGAATGGACTGATGAGTGTGGGGCTAGATTTGAGCAACTTAAGAAGTTGTTGACGCATGCACCAATATTATAGATTGCACATCTAGACAAGTAGTTTATGGTATGCACAAATGCTTGCAAGAGAGGGCCTAGTGGATTCCTTATGCAGGATAGGCAGGTAGTATGTTATGATTCCCGGAAACTAAATGAGCATGAGAAGAACTACCCGACACATGACCTTGAATTAGAAGTGATCATAAATGCGTTAGAGATGTGGAGACACTATCTTCTTGGTAGACAGTTTTTTCTTATGAGTGATCACATTGGGTTGAGATATTTGTTTGACCAGCTAAATTTGAATTTCTGACAAGCTAGATGGTTGGCCACAATTAGCAAGTTTGATTTCAATATCAGGAACATCAAAGGTAAAGAGAACAGGGTGGTAGATTCTCAACCAACATAGAAATTTGGAAGACCAATTCCTCAAGAGATCATGATGATGCATTCAAGACACCAATTCATAATAGAGAATTCAAAAGTGAAGAACAACAAAGATACTCTCAAGGGTGAGACATCTTCCACAAATCTTCACCTTATACACCCAGGTATATAGGAGCATTTTATGGTCATTGTTTTACATGTTCTAACTATGGACACAATGTTACATATTATAAGAGATATAACATAAGTATTCATACAGGGTTTCATCAAAGCCCCAAAATCATATTTTTTGGAAGACAAGACAAAGTCCCTTACACTTATGACAATAGAAGTCACAACATTTTTTCTCTGTTATTGAGACCAGATATAGAGTGTTATCTATGTCACAATCTTGGTCATTTTTCACAAGATTATAGAAGCACTTTAACGTGGACCTTGCAAAATTTGGAAGGAATGACCTTCACTAAGAAGGAAGACAAGACCATGAGGGTCTAGAAAAGAAAATAGGATTCTCAACAATCTCTTACATGCTTGGTAGATGCATAAAGATAAGGGGAGTTTGTAGGAGAAGCATATTGTTCAGGAAGAGCATCAACATAGGGTTCGATGATGTTACATGATGCAGTAGGAAAAATGTTGACATAGGGAGTCTATCAGGGGGAGTTAGACCATAGGTGTGCAAGGAGTAACCCTTTTCCATTTATGCTAAAGGGGAAGAGAAACATGGAGTACTCAAGGGGGAGAGAGAGAGAGATGCAGGATGCAACAAAACTTGTCTTTCTAGGTGTTTTGACACAAATGACAAAGAGGGACAGTGTTTAGCATGTTGTCATTGATGTCAAAACAAGAGCGAGTGCAGCAGGTACAAGATTATGCAGGACACAGAGTGAGTGAAGATATTTTCATTCATGTCAACATCTAGAGGTCATTGATATGATGGGTTCACAGGATGATGTAGTTTTACCATGTAACCCTAGTTGCAATAGAAACTCCAATTTATTGGTTGAAACCATAACCTTAGGGTTTGGTCCCTTGGTGAAGATGACAATGTTTCAATGTGATGCTAGAATATACTGAAGCCTTGGTCTTGCAAGTGGATGATGAAACATTATCCATTGGCCAAAACCCTAGCTCTAGGGTTTGGTTCCTTAGTCGATTGACATAGCCCGAACTTGATGAGGATTTTGAAGCAACCGATCACCGATATTGTCGTGGAGACCCTTTTCATTGGATTCTCCTCATCATGATGATTTTGGTGGTGTGTGGAGTGTCCTGTGGGATCCCAGTTTGATAGAAACACCTAGTAAAAGTTGAAGTCCCAACCAATGGTCTTAAAACCCCAAGGGTTGGGGAGGTGGCATCATAGTATTAGTGTGATGATGATGTGGAATATCACTAAAATCATAAAGTTTTATTAAAAGGATTGTTGGGTTATCAAAGTTTGACTTTAAATTTTAATTTGAAAATTTAAATGGGCCCCAATAATATAATCCTACCATATGTATCTAGGCATACGTTTTCAAGAGGGCTTATCAAATGTCAGTGCCAAAAATACCAAAACTTTGGTCTTTTTAGTATTGAAAGGAAAATTTACATGTTAGGCTCTAGAATTCAAAATTAAAATTTAATCTGAAATATATTCCTTCCAAAAAATTTGTGAGCCATCTCTGCAAAAGAAATCTTCACTCCTATATAAGGATAACATGTCTTCTCTCAAAGAAAGTGCAATTTAAAGGTGTTATTTCTTCCACATTTATGTGTGTGGCGACGGAGTGAAAACTTGTGTAAATATTTTTTTAATGAAGAATCGAAGGTTTGTGCATTTTCTCTCTCTACCTATGGTGATCAAAAGTTTTTGGAGATTTATGGCTCTATGAAATATGAATGTCTTGAGAAGCTTGATGAATATCTAGGTTTTGATTCAAGTAATCTTTTCTGGGCTACAATTTTTATTTGTTTTTATGGGTCTCGTGGATTTTAACTTATATTTGTAGATGGAATGTGTATGCTAACACTTTTCATGCAGCCAAGCTTTGAACCCGAGTCTCACAATTTTATGGCAAAATTATGATGCTGCCTTCACTTCACTTCTAAAATCAAACAAACCTACGATTAGGGATTCCTTGATTCTAGCCCTTCTCTTTTATTTCAATTCCAATAACATACTACATTAAAACTATTTCTAAGCTAAGACATTAATCACCAAGAACTTGAGTTTCGATCGTTCTCTACAAGATCCTTCTTTGAGCATAAGGGATGAGAGTTCTCTGAAAATTTGGACTTATTCATGATGTTGAAGCCTGTTGGAATAGGGCCTTGGTGTTGTTCATGATATGCCTATGTCTACCTCATGATGTGTGATGAGTTTTTAGTTGTTGTGGTGTTCATCTTGATGGTCTTGTTAGTTGGGATTGATGTCAACATGCTTATGACTAGACCTAGTGTAGGTGACTAGGAGGTTGAGTAGAGATGGATTCCACATGTGTGATTGGATTAAGGTTGGCATGTTATGTTGATTGGAGATGCTACTACTACAGGTGGTTGGAGTGTTTCTCTAGGTGTTTCATATGTCTCTTTATGTCTTCGAGACATTGGATTGATGCTACATGCACTGAGATGTTGTTGCATGTGTTGGAGATTTTGCTATAAGAATTGAAGGTGATTTGAATTGGTTTATGTTGGCTTGGTTTATGTCATATGTTTTGTAGCTGAGTTTTTTTCAGTTCTGTTTGAGCATTTTCTCTAGTTTCCTTGCACATCTTGCATATTTCATTAGTAGAGTATTGCCATTATACATGTATTCTTGGTATTAGCATTACCATGGCATTGGGATATGTGTGGAGTAGGTTGCCATGTGATATTAACTTGGTGCATATAGTATTTGTATTGACATAGCCATCGTATTTTCCCATGGTATTTCTTTGGAGATTAACATTGTATACGAGTCTATGGTATTGGCATAAACATGGTATTTACCTGTGGTATTTACTTGGATATTACCATAGTACAAGCCACTCCATCGTATTGGCATAACCATGGTATTTACCTATGGTATTGACTTGGAGATTACCATGGTATAGGGGTCCATGGTATTGGCATAACCATGGCACTTACCCGTGGTATTGACTTAGATATTACCATGGCATAGGCGTCTGTGGTATTGGCATAACCATGATATTTACCCATGGTACAGGTGTCCATGTGTTACATGGGAATAGTGTCCACTCGAATGTTGTTATTCCCACTAAGATGGGTGGCTATCTTAGAAACAAACAATCAAAGTCTACTATTGATTCCTTTTATGAAAATAGATGAGAAGAAGACCAAGAGGGCCAACCTGAGTCTTGCGCTTGATTTCCTCTCTTTCTTGATAGAGTTTCACCGTTTCTCCTTTATCTGCCCAACTTCAAAAGAACCTATGGAATCATAGCAACATACTACTATGCAAGAAACAAGGATCTAAATTCATAAATAATGCAGGATCAGATGTGCATTAAC
>APFE030511974.1:0-30602 GCA_000404065.3 Pinus taeda
AAGAATCCAAGCCCTTTACTTGAGTTATGAGGAGCTATTTATAATAAATGAAATCGAATTTTGAGTTTCCTCATGAGTTTTCAATTTATATGACCTATAGGCTTCCATATAAACTTTCATATTCTATATATGACCTTTTACATTCCACATGTGTCTTTTCATATCCCACATGTGTCTTTTGGATCCCATTTAACTTATTACAAAAGACAAAAGACATATAGGACAGTGGTTATACAATACAAAACTCCTAGTAAGACAAACACTTTCAAATAGATAAATCAATTGCTTCTTCATGGAGTTCATTGGTGATGTATGAATGCCATGCGTTGAACTCCATTGCTATGACTTTGACCCATATTGGCAGCTCCACCACAAATTGCATTTTTACATCCAGTGTTTCTGTCAACATAAATCTGGATATGGATTTCACACTATTCCACAATCATAACAATTTTATGTGAAGTTTGGTCGATCCAATTGCATGTTGTAGAGTAACACTCTTAGTGATCTCCAAGCCTTATTGTTTTGATGCTTTCTTGATCTGCTCAACAAACTACTTCACTTCACTAGTGATGGTATCCTTGTCTCTTGTCTCTCCAAGTGGACCCACATAAGGAAACCCATGTTTTTGTGTCCGGGACTCCAAACCAATGTGCAGTCGACTATAAGAAGCTAGAGTGTTAGTTTCTTATTCTCCGAGATGGGTGTAATTCAGCACATTGAGTCGCAACTATACTCTATCCATCTTGATATCAACCTTGTCCTTCCTAACCAATCTATCTAGAACATCTATGTATTTGGAACCCCACTCCTATATCAGATTGACAACTCTATTTGCAGCCTTTAGGAGCTTTAATATTTCTTGTGCTTTCTTTTCTATCCCAGGCATGGATGACACTACTTGATGCAAGAGAAAAATTTCATCATACAACTGCTTCATTGTATCCTTCATTGGTCCCAACTATTCCTGTATAGTTGACCACCATTCTGTTGTGTTGACACTATTAGAATATAATCGTTGATTTTCTGCAATGAGATGCAACACTTGTTTCTTTGTTGCAACCAATTATTTCCTCAACCATATATTATCATTTAAAAGATACTCTTGAGTTGTCTTGTGATGTTGTGGAAAAATTAACATTAGCTTCAATGGCAGCATGAGGGTTCCTCCTAGTGTTTGTGGTTATCACCTTCTCAGTGGATACAAAGATTGGATTTTGTGGATCATTCGGGCATAATCTTCGTCTTTCTTGCATGATATTTTCCTTCAGCTGATCAAAAGTGATATTACACACATCCATGACTCTATCTGCCGGTGGAGGGGTGATTCCCATCTAATAAAATGGGAGATGACCACCGTTAAGAGGAAGTTCTGATGGGGAGACTGAATCATCATCCATAGGTTCAATGTCATCTTCTTCCTCCATCTCTACTTCTTTCAACTTCTGTGCGACTTCCTCCTCTTGTGAGTGTCTTTGATGTTCTTCTTCTATTCTTCTTCTTTCTTCTTCTTTTTCTTGTTTTTGTCTAAGTAGGTCATCTTTCTTCCTCTTCTTCTATTATTATTCTTTCTTCCTCCTTTTCTTGTTTATGTCTAAGCAGGTCATCTTACTTCCTCTTCTCCTCCTCTTATCACTACTTCTTTTCTTGTTCAACCTTAATAACACCTTTTATCAATGGATCAACTTTCCTCTTTCCACTACTCTTTCTTATTGGATCATGCTTTATGTAACACCCTCCTCCCACATCTACCCAAGTAACTAGCGAACTGGGATAAACATGCGACGAGATGCCACTATAATGGGATTCAACCTCCTAGGAACCAAACAAGCACTTTAGACAAATTGCCCCTGGTTCCTACTGAAGCTTTGACCAACCTAGGCCAGAGTAGCACTCCCCAGATATAGCCAAGGCGAGTTATGAGTCGATACCCACAGTCTGGATAAAACAAATACAACTAAGCCAAGCTTAATGAGAACTAGTATCCTATTTTGGTAGAGACAGTGAACGAAACACAAGGACATGGATCTAAAGTTAGTGAATTTTGTAGCAAAGGAAGGATTTTTTTTTTCTTAATTTACTTAGATTAGTCCATACGTAGGGTTCTAGTTAAACGTTCATTAGGGCATGCAACGTTCATGTTTAGAACTTGGTTATTTATCTGAATGCAAAACTGCATGAACTCCTGTGGTATGATTTAACTGAAATCACATCGATTTTGTTGAATGAAGCAATTTATTCAGGGTAGTTCATTATATTCAATACTATGTTTTAATTATTGAGTTGTTCATTAGAATATATATTGTTTGAATATGACACAGTTTTTAGTTGACACAAGGACATCTCAACCTCGAACCCTAATCCCCACAACCCCTAGCACATAAAATTTACCTACTACATTATTTTTGTTAAAAAACTAGTAATGAGATTCTATTAATGTGATAACCTTTCTCCTTCACAAGCATTTATACAACTAGCTTCCATGTTCCTTTCATTTATGCCTTGCACACAATGTCATGTTCAATGATGTCTAGAATTTAATGCTTATAGAAACATTACCTTGAAGGTTTATTTTATAAAAGAACTTTTTAGTAATTTCTAGTATATCTTGTCAACATTTTGTCTTCAACGATCCTTAGCATTGAAGATATCTTATCTCGCAAACTCCCTTGCACCTGCCTAATTGGAAAATACAAGGGCCATGACACTAAAGTTGATTTAATATTAATCACTCACTTTTTAATTTCTTTCGTAGATAAAACTTATGGTCACCTCATTGGAAAATAATATTAACAACCACCATTAGTGAGGTTCCCTTGTATTTTTCTGAGTCCATTAAACACACAAATTAGAGTAACCTCACCCACTGAAATGTTTCTGAAACTGTAAGTGGGCTAGGGGCTTCACATATGTTCTCAATTTCAAGTTGAAATTTAGGGCTATTAACGTTTACTTAAGATTCATTGCAGCTATGGGCATAATATAAATATCTAGTATCTACACAAACAATAAAAAATGGGCTTAACATTACCAACCCAATAATTTAATACATTGTAGTGAAAATTTCATGCACAATGTGCATAAACATATGTTTCTTTAAGGATGACCATGCAACCATTGTAGCATTCTTTTCAGCCTACTTCTTTTACTTTTCATCTTCACCTTGAAAGATCATCCCCGCAACTTCCACAAAACATGTAAACACTAGAATATGTCCTACTCCTGACCTCGTTGTTGAATATATTGGTAACAACACCCCAACCCTTTGGGCCATCTCTTGTATTAGATTTTTGCGCACTCTAGTTTTGTCTTGTAAGTCAAAGCACATCTTAGAAATTACTTATTTATACTGATATTTATAAGTCATTACATTTAACATATTTTGACATTTTAATTATAAATTTCCATAGATTTTTCTACAAAACAAATTCACAAAGTTTGATGGAATAATGTCATCTTCAACTCTATTAACCTCCACTCTTTAGAACAAACAATAATGAACTTTTTTTTTCATTCTCTTTTATGGTGTAGATTTCCCAGCCTACATTGAGTGTAAATCCAATAGTAATCAAAGTCCCATCTTCCTTAAGAGAGTTTTGTCCATAGGAAGTCAATGCAGCGTAGGCTAGATAATTGTTAATTTTATCCCTTCTCCAAAGCAAGTATGTCTACTTTTAAGGAAAAATTATGTTCACCCATGATTTCAGCTACTAGTGGCAATAAATAACTAGAGATCACAATTCCAAATTCTTGGGCTTGGTTCAGTTGCATGTGTCATAGGCCAAATTTAAAATTCCCTTAAGCCAACTGACTGGGACACACAAAATGGCCAAATATTGACCCTAGTCTCTCACGCATTCTTCAAGTGCCATGGAATCAATTACATTCAACTCTAAATGTAGATATAGACAACAATAGACATCGTATAGCTCCATCAGCTTAGAGAACAAAGATGACCACCTTGTTTCTAAAATTTTATGGATGTTATAAATAACCATACTACTTCTAGGTAAGTAGATAAGGTTCCCCTGAATTTGTTTGATCTGAATTTAAAACTACAAAAAATGGTTGAAGGTGTTAAAAATTAGACAAGCTATGAATCAATCCAAGGACTTGCCTCTAACTACTTGGCTTCTCTGTCAATGATTATGCCTGCCTATTTCGTGACAACCAATTAGTTTAGATGGTAGATTGATAATATAACAGAGTCTTCAAACCCCATCTCTCTTCCATTCTCCTTTTATAATTCATCTAGTTTGTGATGCTTTTACAAGGATACAACTTAGAGCCCCTAGCCTATCCAGTGAAACTTCTAATTTGTTGAATAGGCATCAACAACTCTTCAAACAAAGTTAAAGCTATGTATTATTTTTGGTGCGGTGCTGGCCATTTTGGGTTGGGCAGGTTTGGTAACCCTAATTGATCTATAGATACAAATTTCATTAACACTAGCCTTGAGGTACCACATTAGGGTTTAAAGGTTTGAGCAGGTGCAAAACCAGTTGTTGATGCGCGAGGGAAAGGAATGATAACACAAATAATTGCATTATTGTTCATATGTCAATGCAACTCAAAAGTACAACAAGACACATTTGTAATGTGGCAGTGACTAGGTAATTTAAGGGATAAGACTTATGTTTGTGTACCTCTTTCAATCTAATATTGAAACCAATAAGTAAAAATAAGCAAGCAATGGTCTACTTACTAGGATTCTTGTAGCAAGACACTGCGAGGGGCCTCTTCTCTAGATATTACTGAGAGAAACTTCCACAACCACGTGCTCGACCTAGTGCAAATTGGTATACAATGTAGGCCTTTCAAAAGTTTCACAATTGAATGTGAATACTTCCTTTAAGAAAGGGGCATGATCAAGCCCCTCCTATATCCAAAAATATGATGGAAGATTGAAACAAATCCTCTGATCAAGCTCCTACGGATGGTTCTTGTACATGATTTCACTAATAGTAAAAAAATAAAATCCAATTACCCAAAACCTAATCTCGAGATAAGAACATAGCATAAACATTCGGCTCAAAAGGAACTTAAAGAATAGAGTAAATATGTCACCTATATGCTAGAAATGTTGCAACCCTTCTCAATATGATAATTTGGGTTGTAACATATTCCTCCTTCTATACCTGTGATATAAAATAGTGATTCAAACATAGTATTGTTCTTTGGTACATATTGATAATTTGGGATTTCGAGAATTTAGGTTCGAAGAAAACGATAAAAATATCTAGAGAAAACACATTAAATGCCAATTCTGCTAGGAGAAAATATGCATCAAATTGACTTCCTTGATCTTATACTGTTGTGGGAAAGAACATATAAAAACCAAAAAGGGTTGAAACATGTGAAAGTACTCTCATTGCCTAACATATATGAGTGAAGGGTTTCCCTTGTCCCAAACCCAACATTTTCGGAAGTTATTAAATCAATCTTTGTATTGTGAGGATTAAAATAATTCTCCAAACTTAAGTTGTATATAAATTTAGCACTCTAGATAAATTTAGAGACCTCTTTGTCTCTAAATTTTAACATTGCAGATGGATTAAAGGGGTCACTGAATCCATATACAATGTTAAAAGGGGTAAGGGGTCTCTGAATCTATCTTCAGTGTTAAAATTTAGTGAAATGTAACACTTCAATGTCAAAATTACAATTTTCTGTTTCTAGAGTGACAATTAAAAGCGACTAGCATAAATGACTAAGTCATACACTTGTTGGACTTGTTAGTTGGTCATATTTTTATTCTTGGATTATAGTAGTCATTTAGGATAATCACTTTTAATGTTGTCACTTATTATCTAGTCATATATTTTAGTCCTAGACTAATTTTTTCATTTAAGTTAGTCATTTTTAGTTGGGTCACTTATTATCTAGTTGTACATTTATCCCTAGATTAAATTAGTTGTTTAATTTAGTCATTTTTAGTTGAGTCAGTTAAAATTGCTCGAATTTAGTAATAATTCACATGAAATAATTGTGGTGACTAACTAATTTATTTGCATAGTCACTAATCTCTCATTTTGTATTAGTGCAACATTTATAAATTCCCTGGGTAAACATGTTTCTAAGAATGAGTATCAGAAATTTGATGATTATGAAAATGGTAATTCAAGTTTCACTGGTTTCACAGGAGCTCCAAGTGGTCAAAATATTCCTGAAAATTTATCAGATGATTTATTCATATGTTATAAGATTAAATATATTTTTATAGTAAAGCCAACTTTTCAAAAGTATAACGAGTTGGATGAAGTATATTGAAAGTTAATCTATTTCACTTATCCAACTATGAGAGATTTGGATAAACTTTTTCAAAACCGATCATAAGATATTTCAACTACAAAAACAACATCCATATAAACAAGTTATATCAAGGCACAAAATCAGGGCAGGTTCAAATTGTCGGGGGGGGAATCCAACAGTCAAAGGTTGTCCCAAGATAGTAGGTAAGGAACTTCAATGTAGTTCAAGTTTCATGTAAAGAATCACGAAGTTGTTATTTTTTATAGAAATTTTTTTTCCTTAAGATTAGTAGAAATTGAGTTTTGTAGATACCATATAAATATTGTAAATTTTGATATGGAAGGGGTTGATTCTTGGATCAAAAGTATTGATTTTTTGTAATAGCCAATTTTCCAAAGCTAATCAAGGACTATTGGTTTCAGGGTATAACAATATTGTTTCATATTTAAGTTATCTCTTGTTTTACATGGTCTTTTTCTTTTATATATTTAATATTGTGTGGATCTCGGGAGAGGTCTGGCTAAGGATTAGCCTACCTTAAGTCTCCTCACAAGGTTATATTCATATACTATTATTATTGGATCTCAGCACTTTGGTTACGTTTTAGAAGGGAAGAGTTTATTTACATTAAGTCAAGGATTTTATTCCTAAAAAAAACCATTTCTAAACAAATCCTTCACTTATATTCTTTGACACAATTATTTAGCTAGGAAATGTTAGCAAAGGAAAGCATTACCTTTGTCTCCTTCTGACTCACCTAGGTTTTGAAGTTCCTTTTATTACAATGGGTTATGAGTTTCATCTCGTCATTTTCTTTTGTAGCCCTTATTAATGGATCGACATCTTCTTTCTTCCATGTGCAAAAGGGTCTCCGACAAGGATGTTTTCTTTCCCCATTACTTTTCCTACTAGTGGATGAAGGACTAAGTAGGATGCTAGGAAATGCAAAGCCAAGGGGAGACATTAGAGGAATAACAATGGATGCAAACTGTCAATTATGCACCTATTGTTTGTTGATATTATTCTTGTCTTTTGCGATGGTTCATGTCCAGACACATGTTTTCTACATTCCCCTTTGGTTTTGTTTGGGAGAGCCATGGGTATGCAATTAAATATTTCTAAATGAACTCTCTTGATACAATTATTAGAATAGGTTGAAGTCCTTCATTTTAAAGTTTTTTTCCCTTCTGCCTTGATGAATTTTGATGAAGGTCTTAAGTACTTTGGATACCATTTAAAACCAAATTCATACAAAAGATAACACTAGAATTGGCTCACTGCAAAATTGGAAAAAATGGTTGAAGGATTGGAGTTTTAAATGGCTCTCGAGAGTAGAATGATTAGTGCTTATCAAGTCTATCCTTAAATCCATCCTTGTATATTGGATGTATCTCTCTTGGATTCTTAAAATAATCTTAGAGAAGCTATGCAAAGTGTGCCTTATGTTTCTTTGGGCAAACTATTCAGATCATTTTGCCTAATGTGGGTAAATGTTAAGCCTTATATAAGCCCCATGTTAACCTAAAAACCCCTTATTGAGCCTTATTTATTGCGTAATTACATTTATGTTATCATTTTGTTATGTTGGCTAGAACCCCTCATGGTCCTATTTTATTATAAGTGCATCCTTTGTCTCCTACACATATATTAAGGAGATTTAATCTTAGGATCACAAAATATTGTATCGTTCATTGTATTTTTTATAAAATGAGGTTCCCCCCTAAACGTGCATTGTAATTATTGGTTTCTTAGCATTTTTAAGCCTCAAGGATAATAACATTTAGTATCGGAGCTCTTGATCCTATGGTTTTGCTACTTCAAATAGGCCATCGTGACATTTTCGCTAAGACTTTTTTTCTAGGAGGCTTCAAATGGTGAAACCTAGAGAATATTGAGAATAAATCTTAAGAAATATTTGGTTCACATTTTAGATATTGATTTGATATATTTATGATATATGGTCTAAGAAAGTTGGGGTTTGTGAATTCTTCTAAATTCTATCTCAAACATGTTTGTTTTCTATTTTTTATGTAAATTTTTTCTGTGAGGCTTCAGAGCGTGAAGCTTGGACCATGTTGAGGAAAACTTATGGTGGAAATATGGTCCATGTTAGGGATATTGGTTCACTGTATTTTTGGAGATATGCTCCAAGGAAGTTAGGGTTTTTGTATGCTCCGAAATTCAATTCCAAACAAGTTAGTTTGGAATTTGTGCCATAACTTTGTTTTAGAAGGATTCATAAAGTGAAACTTGTACCATATTAATGAGAACTATTAAAATATTTAGTTCTATTTTTCAGATTTTGGTTTTCTATACTTTGGAAGTTATTTCCTATGGAAGTTAGGGTTTGTGAATAGTTATGAAGTAAAATTTAAACACGTCAACTTGATATTTTTTCTATATCTTCTTGTTTGGAAATTTCCAAACTTCAAAATCTTTAGGAATTTCAAGAGACATAGAAATACCTTAACTACAAGTTCCATAATTATATTTCAATAATTGGACACATGGTATGCTATACAATGTTGCTTGTGTGAAGAGGCCAAAAAATCAACAAGTTTTGGGAAAGTTACTATAACTTTCATTGCCACATCCAATTTAGTTCACACCTATGGAATTGTAGATACTACATATCAGAGTATTGTGGAACATTTTTTCATATCCAAAAGCCCTCAAATATTAGATATATATAAACAAAGCTTGAACCATTCTAATATTCTCCAAATTAAGGTATGTAACTTACTAGTGACCTATCTATTCATTACAAGATCCCCCTTTTTTTGGTTCTAATAAAGAGGGGGGCTATTATTATTTTCCAACATGCCTTAAAGAAAGCTACTACACTAATTAAATGTATTGAAGGCCCACCCTTGAATAATGAAGAATGTGACGATTTATAATTTAGGTTATCTTAATTAGAGAAGAAAATTAATGAAGTGGATGCCAGTATGTTGAAAAAGGTGGATTTCTCATTTTCTTAAGAAAAACTTAAAAGATAAATGGAAAAGAAGATGAATGAAAACAAGGAAGGAATAAAAAAAAATGAATTAAAATAAGAAAGGAGTAGAAAAGAAGATGAATAAAAATGAGGAAGAAATACAAAAATCCATGATTGCCATGGAAAATCTTCTCTTGGAGAGGCTTCCTAAAATGGATGTCAAGATTCAAGTAAATTGCAAACATAGTGAGAAGCATGTTTTTGAGAATCAATCTCATATGGGGAGTATGCTATCACAATTGGAGAGCACAAATTTTGAATTATAGAGCCATAATAATGAATTTTTAATCTAAGATCCACATCATGAGGGCTTCAAGTCAGCACTAAGGAACTACTATAATGCAAGATTAATCTTGATATGGAAACCTATAATATATATTAATTTGGTAATATCATAATGTAAGTGGTTAACACATGTAATTCATTAAAAAATTCATCCATCAAATCCAACTATTGTAAACGAGTGAGTTTGGAGAAAAGTTATTTTTCCTCAATGTTTTGAAATCTCTTGAAAAAATTATTGTTCAAATGTTTCCTAGTTTCTTTATTGAGCCTTTGAGTGCCACCACAAAAATCAATTGCAAGTTGGGCCATTTAGAAGTAATGATGCAACCATTTTTTTCTTCCCTGTTGTACATTTGGAGTAACTCAAAATAATGCTCTAGTCTGTTTATCCATCTAGTGGATTATCTATCATCATGCTCATCAAATATAGGTATATTAAACTCTAGTTTGTGAGTAATTTTATTGAAGGAATGTAGGCTAGATGAATTCTTGAGCCGTGAAAGGGTGGCATGTGAATTTAGGCTAGTCAACCCTTTGTTTTCTCCTTCCCGTTCTTCTAGACTGGCCTCAAGGTTATTAGTGCTGAAGCTCCAATGTTTCAACTCTTATTCTACTAATGAAAGTCTAGGGGAAAATCATACATTTCCATACTTTTCAATAATATTTCCATAAAAAATGTTGGATCAAGGTCTTGTAGTTCATCAGTGATCTCATCCATAGAAAGTTTTAGTCCTTTAATGTCTACATCCCCAAGCTTGTTGGATATTTCATCAATAGAATCTTTTAAAGATTTAAGTTCATTGTTGAAATATTTGTTAGGTCATGGTTATGTAGTACTCAGATTGCCAGAAAATCTAGACAATTTCTAATAATTCTTTGTTTATATTGACATCACAAAATATAGGGAAATGATAAGTGAGTGGGCATGTGTGGATGAGTGTATAGGAAGAATGGTGGCGTGGGCATAGAGAATATAGGGAATGTAAAATGAAACTAGCTGGACATGGTTGCATTGGATAAGAAGGGAAGAATGTTGATACAATGACCAAGAGGAATGAATTAGCAGAGAAGAGAGAGGTGGGTGTGACAAGGGCACACAAGAATGAATGGATTGAATACCAAGTTGTAGAAAATTTATGAAGCACGGATTCACGAACCTGGGGTGGGTTTTGCGAACTCATATTGGGTTCTCGTCCCCATTAACCGAGTGTTGGAGTGGGTACTTCCCAGACGCACCCATATAGACCGAGTTCTTCCTATAAAAACCTAGTACTCAATACTTGTAGCCTATGTTTGTTTGCTTAAACTGGTTCACTGAACCCCAAAAATGGGTGCGTGAAACCTGAAAATGGGTGCATGACAGGTTCTTATGTGGCGTCGAGCAAGAAAAAAAAATCCTTATCTTAGTAAAACATTTCAAATTTAAAGTTTTGAGGTCTTAAAGTCCCATCATTTCGAAAGAGGTACATGCTTTTTAAATTTCTTTTCCATGATTACTATCAAAATTCCTAACTTAGTAAAATATTTCAAATCTAAAGTTGTGAGGTCTTAAACTCCCATCATTTCAAAAGTATGGGTTTTTTAAATATCTTTTCCATGAATTAGTGTTGAAAATGCAGCAAGAAAATCTCAGTTTCACTTTGCCTTGGTCAAACTAGAGAAAATTTGAATTTTCACATCAACAAAAATCTTGGAGGTAGTTAACTAAGGTGACATGGCACTTTTCACTCAGTTAACTCAGTTAATTCGAGTTGGAGGGCTTGAGTTCAGTTAAGCATGAGTGATTGCTAATTTGTAGCAATCTAATTTAGTTATATTAAGTTGTGTTCAGTTAAACTAGTTCCAACTGTTGGAGGAACTAGTGGAAGGTGAGTTGTGTAGTGTGACTTCAGTCGAACTTAGTGATCATCAAGTTAACTGATTAATCAGTCCAAAATAGCTAATGCATGCAAAGAATTTGAGTTGCCTAGTTGAGGTGGAGATTCCAAGGCAATGTAACATCAGTTGTAGACTATTCTGGAGTGTACACGTGTTGCATGCAACCTAATGATCAACTTGAGGAATTGAGCAATCAATTTTGGAGAAATTCCTAAATAAAAGGGGCCTAATTGTTCAAAGAATTGCACAAGGAAATAGGGGCTCAAGTAGAGGAAGAAATTGGCTAAGTCTAGGTCAGAGCTTCTCAGTGAGCAGAGAGATAGGTTATTCACTTGCAGGGTGTGCTAAGTTGAGCAAAGCAATTGTAATACATCTCTATTCATTACATTAATGCAAGCAGGCATTGAGGTTTTTAGTAGATTGCTTTCCTAGGGAAAAATACTATGTGCATGTGTGTTATTTCTCATTGCATGTTTGTAATTGATGTTCTAAATTGTGAGTTACTTTATGAAAAGTAGTAGAGTAGGTTTGTATCTTGTGATTTTGATGAAAACTTCATGAACAATTGCAAATCTACATCTTAATTTCTACATGGCATCAGAGAAGGATTCACATTAGAGCAAGAATTTCAAAGTTGTTTCTTAGGATGTTCGAATTCCAATTCAATATAGCAGGATCTTTTTAGATTTGGGAAGATGAGCTTCAACGAGTTGAGGCTAGAGTATGCCTTGGAAGGCAACTCTAATTTCATCACATGGAGCGATCACATGGAAGTGATATTGGATGAAAATGGATTGCTAGAATACATCAATACAAATGTTGCAAGATCAGCACAAGATGATGCCAAGAACCTAGCCTAATGGAAGAAAGATGTAGTCGAGGTGAGGAGAATAATATTGGAGGGAGTATGGGACCACATTTTCACCAATCTCTATGGGAAAGAAACTCCTGATGCAATGTGGCAAGCACTAACAAATATGTTTTAGAATAGAAGCGACCATAGGAAACTGTAGCTCAAGAATAAACTTCGAAATATCAAGATGCAGAAGAATGTCACTGTACAACCATATTTGATCAGGTTCACACAAGTTTGTGATGATATTGCAGGAGTTGATGTTACTATTTCAGATGAATGGGAGGGAGAAAGTACCGAATTGGGAACATTTGTGGACTGACTTGGTACAGGAGGAAATAAGGCAGAATACCAGAGATGGGACTTCATCCAAGGGCAAGGATGAAAAAAAAAATTGCATTGGTTGGAAAGGGAAAATGGAAAAAATTTCAAACGAAACTAGATTTCAACCAAGGGGCAAGAAGAAATATTTGTCCAAAATTAAATCCTTCCATTTTCATGAATTCAGGAACTATGCCACGAAGTTTCCAAAAAAAATTGCAAGCAAGAAGACCTTGGGAAGAGCAGCAGGTGAAGCCTTAACTTCACAGATAAAGCTTGAATTTATTCTTATCACATGCATGCCAAGCACAATGATGGGGAGCATGTGGTACTTGGACTCTGGTGCCTCGTTCCACATGACAGGGTATAGATATTTTTTCAGTGACCTGGAGGAGAAAGATCTCCATATGCACATCGATATGGGGGACGATGGAAGGTACAATATGGCCGAGATTGGTACAGTCACCTTTTAGAGGGAGTCAAGGTCCCCTCTCAGACTCAAAGATGTATGTTCGTTCTAGGCCTAAAGAAAAATCGCATTGCTGTTGTAGTTTTGGAAGACCGTGGTTATGATGTGATCTTTAGCAAAGGAAAAGCATTCCTGAGACACATAGCGACGGGATAGGTGAAGCAAATCGGGGTTCCTGTGAAGAACCTGTATAAGCTATATGTGAAAGACTGTGTTGCATTAAGCACTAAGGCAAAGAAAGTGCAAGGGCGTGATGTCGATGAAATTTGGCACATAAGACTTGGCCATTTGCACCATGGTACCTTGAAGATTATGCAACAAATAACCATTGAAATCCTCAAAGGAGCACTTGAGAAGCAGGATGTATGCAAAGGATGAACCTTGGGGAAGTACTCAAAATACACATTCCATGATCAAGATAGCAAATCACAAGCAATCTTGGAGAGGATCCACTCTGATGTCTGTTGACCTTTCTCAAAAGCCTCCACTGCTAGACATAAGTACTATGTTATATTTGTTGATGATTTCTCAAGGAAGTGTTGGGTATTAGTAGAGCAAGCTATATGGGTTAATGAAATGGTGGAGGAATATGAATCCATTGTAAAGAACAATGTTTGGGAAGTGGTCCCAATACTAGTAGATCAGTTAGTTGTGGGTTCAAGATGGATCTTCAAGGTTTAGTGTGTAGCAGATGGAAGCATAGAGAAGTATAAGGCTAGATTTGTGGCCAAGAGGTACTCTCAAGTTGATGGAATTGAATATGAGGAGACCTTTGCTCCTGTAGCAAGGTACTCATCCATTAGATCAATATGTGCACTTGTTGCATAGATGGGGTGGGAGACCCATCAAATGGATGTAAAAACAACATTTCTCAATAGGGTTATTGAGGAGGAGGTGTACATCGAACAACCAGAAGGCTTTGAGACATTTGATCATGAGTCTCACATGTGCAAACACAAGTGAGTGTTGTACGGTCTCAAACAAGGACCCCATGCTTGGTACACCAAGATCGACAACCATCTCATCAGTTTGGGTTTCACCAAAAGTGAAGTGGATACAAACCTCTGTCACATCTTCGAAGAAGGTAAATTGTTGATTAATGTATTATATGTTGATGGTTTGATTTTAACTCGTGATGAGTAGTTGATCATATCTTGCAAGGAGGACCTTAGAAGGGAATTTGAAATAAAGGGCATGGGTCTCATGCACTACTTCCTCAGGTTGGAAGTATGGCAAGGTGATGGGGAATTGTTTGTCTCTCAAGGCAAGTATGCAAATGAGATACTGCAAAGATTCTGCATGGATAGTTGTAAACCCATGGAGACTCCTCTAATGACTAACCAGAGGAAAGAGGATGCCACTCCAAGTGAAGAAGTGGATGCCACCATTTATCGACAGCTAGTGGGTTCACTGATGTATCTACTGAACACATGACTAGATATGTGCTATGCAGTCAACCAACCAAGTCAAGCTATGGTTAGGCCAACCAAATTATTTTGGAAGGAATATAAGCATGCTTTACAGTATCTCAGAGGCACTACCCAGTTTGGACTATGGTAGAAACGAATAGAGGGAGTGAAGTTGTTTAGCTTCATAGATGCAGAATAAGCGGGGAGTCCATTAGACCGAAAGAGTACATTAGGTTTAATTTTCAGTGTTGGGTCTACAACTGTTTCCTGGTACAGTAGGAAGCAAATATCTGTGGCACGTACCTCAGTAGAAGAAAAATACATGGCTGCAAGTCAAGCAACATGTGAGGCGGTTTGGATGAGAAAGATACTTGTGGGATTATTTGGGCAGATGATGGATCCAACTGTTATCTACTGTGATAATCAGAGTTGCATCAAGCTCTCTGAAAATCATGTATTTCACGATCAATCCAAGCATATAGATATCCAATATGACCCTTTATACGACTGTGTGTAGAGGCAGATAATGTTGCTAGAACACATTCCGAGAGAGGAACAAGATGTAGAAATTTTGGCAAAGGCCTTATCAAGAGGGAAGTTCGAGTTCCATAGGGGAAGGAGAGGGATACATCCCTTTCTTGCTAGGAGGGATTGTTGAAAATGCAACAAGAAAATCTCAGTTTGACTTTGCCTTGGTCAAATTAGAGAAAATTCGAATTTCCACATCAGCAAAAATCTTGGAGGTAGTTCACTAAGGTGACATGGCACTTTTCACTCAGTTATTTCGAGTTGGAGGGCTTGAGTTCAGTGAAGCATGAGTGATTGCTAATTTGTAGCAATCTAATTTAGTTATATTAAGTTGTGTTCAGTTAAACTAGTTCCAACTGTTGGAGGAACTAGTGGAAGGTGAGTTGTGTAGTGTGACTTCAATTGAACTTAGTGATCATCGAGTTAACTGATCAATCAGTCCAAAATAGCTAATGCATGCAAAGAATTTGAGTTGCCTAGTTGAGGTGGAGATTCCAAGGCAATGTAACATCAGTTGTAGACTATTTTCGAGTGTACACGTGTTGCATGCAACCTAATGATCAACTTGAGGAATTGAGCAATCAATTTGGAGAAATTCCTAAATAAAAGGGGCCTAGGTCTAGGAAGAAAATGGCTAAGTCTAGGTCAAAGCTTCTCAGTGAGCAGAGAGATAGGTTATTCACTTGCAGGGTGTGCTAAGTTGAGCAAAGCAATTGTAATACATCTATATTCATTATATTAATGCAAACAGGCATTGGGGTTTTTAGCAGATTGCTTTCCTAGGGAAAAATACTATGTGCATGTGTGTTATTTCTCATTGCATGTTTGTAATTGATGTTCTAAATTGTGAATTACTTTATGCAAAGTAGTAGAGTAGGTTTGTATCTTGTGATTTTGATGAAAACTTCATGAGCAATTGCAAATCTACATCATAATTTCTACAGTTAGTTCCTGGATTTTATTTCTTAATGATATAATCACTAATTAGTAACGCATGTCTCTAACTCAAATGCGGCATCCTTTTACAGAAATACCACCAAGGACAAGTCGCCATAAGAAGGATATATGCATTTAAAAAAAAACATAGAAATACCATTAAGTACAAGTCATCTAAAGGATATATGCACTTAAAAAAATAGGTTTTTTTTATCTTAAACATTCACTAATTTCCTTGTGTTTCTCCCACTATAAATTTCTCCACAATGTCAGTACCCATATACTATAAATGTTTCATCACACTCAAACACAACACTTCGATACTAAGTTCTTTATTTATTCGATAGTATCCATATGTGAGGAATGTGTTTTTATGGTTTAAGGTTCTTTAAATAGATATATTAATTTTATAAACTACTTTGGTTTTCTTCTAGATAAGAGTTATTGTCTTCATTTCAATATATAAATTGCAATTTCCACTTGACATCAAATTTAAAATTTCAAAGTGAATGCTCATGTGTAAGTCTTTAAATGATTTATTTTTCTAATTGTAAATTTGGAAGATTTTAAAATTCATATATATTATAATTTATAAAATATATAATATATAAAAATCAACTTTCACAGACTCTCCATTCTCACGTCTGCTGCTGCTGAGTTCGGCTCTGCTGCTGTCACTTTTCCCACCTTTCTCAGAATGGCGGCCATTATATTGTTGTTTTTGACATTGAGTCACTCAGTTTTACTGACTTTCCTCCTTTTTTTTATTTAACTTAATAATTCACATTTAATTTAATTTAATTTTTACTTTCAAGTTGTTAATTTTTTTCAAGTATATCATGAAATCTTTTTTCACTTTCATGTTTTATGGGCTATAATTATGTTTCAATTTAATTTATAATATTATAAATATGAAATATATAGATTGATTATTTTAATATTATAATAAGTTAACTTCTTATTTATATTTAGTTGATTTTGAATTTACAATGTTTTATTAATTTAAATCTGATATCATTAATGAAGTTAGTAATATCATTGATCATCTTTTTGTTTCTAATATTTGGAATGGCAAATATCATGGGAAGAAACTGCTTTTTGTGGGCTCAGATATTAAGTTTCGACAGATAAAGTTATGTTGGAAGAAGAGGTTATGTTGAGGTGCACAGACAGAAAAGGCAAGGTTTACCAAATCTGGAGTCAATGAGAAACTCCCTGTGTTGTCTGGTGAGCAGCTTATTCTGAAATTTCAAGATGAAAGAACTTTAACGGGGACTCTAGAAGTCTCGAAAGATGCACCCCGTGAAGGGGAAAGCTACTTTGATCCCAAAAAATCAGTAAGCAAACTTACTAGTTTACTAGTTGGGGTAGGCAGAAAGTGCTTTTTGATGGCTCGGAGATTAAGTTTCATCCAACAGATAGGGTGGACTCAAGGGACTCAGCATTCATCGTTAGAAGATCTCGAAAGTCTTCGGACCCAATTATGTTGGAAGAAGAGATTATGTTGGAAGATAAAGGTGGCCACGAGACAGAAAAAACGAGATTTAGCAAATCTGGAGTTACCGAGAAACGCCCTGTAGTGCCAGGTGAGCAGCTTATTCTGAAAGTTGAAAGTGAAAGAACGTTAAAAGGGCTTCTCGAAGTTTCGGCAGATGCACTCCGTGAATGGGTAAAATCTTTTGTTCCTAAAAGATTACTAACCCTCTCACAGAATATTGTTTTCTTGGGTTTCCTTTTGAGCAATGGCATTTCAGAGCAGATGAAGAGCTTTGGTCAGCGTATTATAAACAAACTACAAAAGCATGCTCAACTTGTTTTCTGGAAGCACAGGCGTGGAAATCATGCTCAACTTGTTTTCTGGAAGCACAAATATAAAATGGATGCAGTGTGTTCCCGGGAAAGCTGAATTGGTTTTAGTTGACGACACAAACAGGCTGAGAGTGGCAGAACTCCATCAGCGGCCATTGATGAAGCCTAAGAGTATGACACTCTCATCAGACTTTTTAAATGCTTTCATTTCAGGGGATGGCTCCTTTCTCTTCGTTTTCCACACACTTGCAAAGTTTTCAGATCAAAAAGAAGAATGTGCTTCATCTTCTGCTCAAGGAGCTGCACAAGAAAACAAGCCCACGTCGGAATTTGAGCTGAAAGTTTACATGTTAGGCGATGCCATGTCTTTCTTGAAGAACATTTCATTGAATATAAATGTTGAAGATGTCCGTGATTTACAGGTGAAGCTTGTATATTATGGTTCTCAGATTCACCTTGTTGTATACTCTGATGTTGTACCAAGCTTTTCTTCTAAAATATTGAATCTAGTCTCAGCGACAGAAGCTTTGGAGTTTGAAGAATTAGGAAAACAAAAATCTACCTCAGAAAGAGATCATAAGAATGCCATGGACCGGGACTCTCAGAATACTAGTAGTGCTACATTAGACTACATCTATCACATTTTTGATAAATTTGCAGTTGATCCCGCGCTATTTAGAGGGAGTATCAGGGATCTCAACTTCCATGTTTTGCTCAAGTCAAGAGACACCACCTTTGGAAAAGACAGAGGGCAAGGGAAATATGAAGAATACTTGAAGAATGTTATTGGGCGGTTAAAGCAAGAAAAAGGAAAGGACTTTTCAAATCTCAGGATTCAATTCAAAGTTCAAATGTCTGAAAGTGGCGACTTAAACAGTCTACATCTCTCACTCCCTCACAATCTAAAAAAGCCTTTGGGAAACTGGGTCCGTCAACTTATATGTCTTGTACCCGTCCAAATAACTCGTGCTGAAAACAATGGATTACAGCCCTTGCTTGATGGGCTTCAAATACCTCCACACCTCACTTATGCAGATAGCATATCACTAGCAACTTTGTTGCGCTTCGGGTTGTATGATGCTGTCCTGAGTCAGTGGGATGGTAAAATCAAGGTTGTCTCGACAATGGGCAAACAGAGTAGTGGTAAATCATTCTTATTAAACCATTTATCTGGCTCGCTTTTCGATGTAGCTGGGGGGAGATGCACTGATGGAGTGTGGATGACAGTTCGAATGGACTCAGAGTGCCTCTATGTATTGATGGACTTCGAGGGATTAGGCAGTTTTGAGAGAACAGAGCAAGAAGATATGTTACTCTCAGTCCTAAATGCTGCTTTGAGTAATTTAACAATATTCAACAAGAAGGTTTGTTTTCAGAACTGTCTTATTCGTTTGCTTTTACTGGTTTACCATTTGATTTTCTCATATTAAATAGTGGCTTAGCTTTCTTCTCTCTGTTACTGTAGCCACTCAAAGATTAATTACCAATTGTGATACTTGCTTCTTATTCAGGATTTTCATCTTGACAAGGAGACGGAAGTTATCTTTCAGCGATTCCAAAGTGGGGTAAGTTTGGTGAAGGAAGATAAAAAACTATTCAAAGGAGTGTTCTACATAGCTATCAAGGATGTTGATGTCTCTGATGTAGAGGAATTAAAAGATGAATTCCGTCAGAAACTTCTCCAAATTTGTCAAAGATCTCGTGAAAACTTTCTTACCAAGATGTATGGAGGAGTGGTTCAACTTGCTGCAATGGCTCCTTTTACTCGAAGAGAATATCATCAAGAAAGCCTATTTGATATTGCTTTGACTGTAGAAGAGTTGGGACATAGTTATGAGAGTGGCCGTGCCTTCTTGACAGATTTGAAGCTTGTCATATCCCAGATAGCAGTGAAGGATTGGACCTCTGTAGATATGAAACGTGTTGCCATGAAGGTGGATATCCTTCGTGGGAACTTGGTTTCTGCTGTTAAGGCAGGATGTATTTCTGTGGCAGGAGTCAAAAAGATGCTTACGAATTTTGACTCTCAGGAAGAGGTAAGTGATGCTCCACTAGTACTTCGGGATCTCTCCATTGATTTGCAAGATACTGGCCTCGAGCTTGCGCCTCTAGATTAATCTACGTCAAAAGATCGGATTTTGAGTCATCTTAGATCAATACTAGATGGAGTCTTTGATAGAAGAGGCAAAACATGTGATTTATGGCACTCTAAGTTTCAGGACTTCATAGAGGCTTTGGCTGCTAGACGGTATGATCGAGTTCAAAGCTGGCTTCGCTGCAACACCGCAGAATTTTCTGGGAATGATGATGTGCAAAAGTTGCAACTGGAGGCAGTTCTAGCTCTTGCAGAATTGAAACAGGGACTCTCTGTATGTGGTTGCAAATGTTCTGTTTGCTTTTGGCGATGTGTTTTAGAGAAAGGCCATTCCTCTGATCACTCTTGTATGGGTAACCATGTTTGCGCTGAGAAGTGCACGTATTGTTCTCTCGAATTACACCAAGACCAGGAAAATGAAGTGGAGGAATGTAAGCATTTGGCAGGCCATGAAGGGAATCATGATTGCAAAATGAAAAATCATACATGTGCCGAGATATGTTCTTTATTTGACAAATCATCCAATTGCAGCAAATCTTGTTGCTTGACAGTCGGACATGAAGGTACTCATAAGTGCAATTCATCACAACATTTGTGTAACATGAAATGTTCCCTTCCGAGCTGCAAAAATCCCTGTGTCATACAGATTGAGCTTGGGGATCATGATCAACATGCCTATCATGAAAGGTTTTGTCCCAAAGATTGCATCATGGAGGGGTGTCCTAGAAGCTGTGGTTACAAAGATCACTTCCATGAATTGACAAGTGATGAACATCTCTGTGGTGAGAAGCATGGTTGTCCCAAGGAATGTGAAGCCGATGGAATTTGTGAAATTCTCACTGAACTTGTGCGACATACACGCTCATTTCAGGGCAGAAGAGGTTCCTTTGAGTACATACATTTATCTGAACAAAATGGTAAGAAAAAGAATTGTTGCATTGACATTCCACCTTTTAAAACATCCCATGATGGTGTGCATCTTCACACCCAAAATCCAGATGTTGTGCATCACTGTAACGCTAGATGTCAAGCTTGCGGGTATTTTTGTCCAAAACCTATTGATCATACTGGTTTGCATAATACTGTTCATGGGAACATGAGGAATGTCAATTTTGCATCAGACCAGGAAGAATTCGATATCCAGGGTAGAAAGTATGCTTGGGGGGAATCTAGTGTGGTAGAAATGTGTAACTTGCATTGTAAAGCACAAGGTCGGGGTCACATTCATTTGATTCCTTGTCCCATGAACGATGGTTTGCCTTGCACAAGTCATATCTATGATGGCTCTAGGCATGAGACAAGAAAATATGGCCCAGATGTGGATGTCCCAAAAGATGAACTTACCCATGAGACTTACTGGATGCAAATGCGGTTCCCTGTACTGAAGAAGATCAGAAAGAGTTTGCTCTATGCAATCATCTCTGCAGGTCAGAGGAGCATAAAGACACCGATGGTAGTTCCACAAAATCTTATTGCGCAGAGAAATTATGGCATGCCCCTGTACAAAGAACTTCAACGCCATCCTCTGGAGGCCACATAACTGCAGATGGTCACCGTTTTCTCTGTGACCATTTGAAGAATGTACCGCATCACGTGGTTTTTGTTATTGACAGGTCTGGTTCAATGTATGCTTCTGATATAAGACCAATCTTGGCCAAATGTATTCCTCGTCACAATTGTAGGTTGGGCTGTGTGTATGAGTCTATTGATAGATTCATTAAGACTCGGCTTAGAACCTCTAGCGATGATTCTGTATCTGTGGTTCTATTTGATGATACAGCAACTCTTGCCCTAGAAAGGCAAGAGATGAAAGAAGATATTGTGGATGGTCTTCTTCAATATGATGCAGGGGGGCCAACTAGTTATTCTTCTGGTTTGACAATGGCAGAGGAGGTAATTTGTCGGGGTTCGAATGATCCTAATGTGGAGAAGAAGAAACCAATAATTATTTTCTTGAGCGATGGTGGAAACAATGATGGACAAGATCCTCTTTTTTTTGTGAATAAATTGAAGAAGACAGAGCCAAAGTTGATATTGCATACAATCATGTATGGAACGGATCCTGCAGCTTTTATCTTGGAGAAAATGGCAGAAATTGGGAATGGCACATTCCAGCTCAGTCTTGATGAACTGCAATTGGCACGAAGCTTTGAGAATTTAGCGATTAGTCTGGAGCCTAACGTCGTATCTGTAATCCCGGTTTCGAGATCAAATCCATAGACTTAAAGGTTTAGTATAATTTACTGCAATTCTAGGATCTATTTTGTTCAAGTATCTGCAGAGGCCTTTATGAGGATTTACAGCAGCTAACATTTGCATTTCAGCTGTCGTGGTTTCCACTCTTTTATTAGATTTGTTAACCCAGCTCTACTTCTGAGTGGCAGCTAGTTCATTATCGTAGGCAGCGCGATGAGCAGAAGCCAGACGGAATGCTTTCTATTTTGAATATGCGTGGATGGTAATGATATCCTTTCTAGTTTTGCACATATTAAGAGTACAAGAAAGATTGCCCCATATATGCATTGCTTCTGCAGGTCTGTAATCTGCACTCTGCTAGTATTGTCTCATATCTTGCACATTGCCAATACTGACGTCTCATATATCAATTCGTTTCACTAATCCTTGCACTTAAAAGTGCAGATATTCTCAACAAGTGCCTCTACAGGTCTACTACTAAGAGGATGGTGCATTCATGAGATGATAGTTGGGAAGAGATTTGCATGGTAACTAGTACAAATTCCTTTCTATATCTTTTATTTCCACCTCTTCCTTCTACATGTGTACCTTACTGAATACTTGCATATCAAAGGCTGATTATCCCAACACTAACCACTGATCACTGTTAACATCATCTACTGGTACACATGTAGCAGTAGAACAAAACAAAGAAGACATTACTCAAAGTTGATATAATTTTATTAGTTCAAGAGCTGCAGGGTATGTTGCCTGTCAATATGCAGCTAAGAGGCTTCCAGAAATTAATGCATTAAAAACACACATTACCGTTGGTATTTGCATGATATTGTCAAGAATGTAATGTGCAGAATCAAACATTAATGTAGAGCATGTGAGATAAGCATGACAGGTGAGGTACGTATTCCTTAGGTTACTACTAAATGATCTTTGTGCTGTGGGTTTAATGGATCCCACACTATGAAATTGAAAGCAAATACCTAGATGGTGACCTTATTTGGCCAAACCTTCTGCATCCAATGATCAAGCTATTTTTTTGTAAACTTAGAAGTCTGGATGCAAATCAACGGCTAATTATCCCAACACTAACCATTGATCACTGTTAACATCATCTGTTGGTACACCTGTAGAACAAACGATGAACACTAAAGCTGATATAACTTGATTAGTTCTGGAGCTGCACGGCATGTTGCCTGCCAATATGCAGGTAAAGAGGTTTCCAGAAATTAATGCATTAAAAAAGCACACATTACCATTAGTACCATCTTCTGTTGGAGGTTAAAAGGGTTTGTCAATATCTGCATGATATTGTCAAGAATGTATATGTGCCGACTTGAGTGTTATTGTGTAGCAGCATGTGAGATAAACTTGTCAAGTATATATTCCTGAAGTTCTAATAAAGTATCTTTGTGCCATAGGCTTAATAGCCCGAGCATCTCGTGCCATGAAATTGAAAGCAATTATTGAGATGTTGACCTTTTGCATGTTAAGATTGAGCTACTTTTTTGTGGAGTGAGAAATCTGTTTTTTTTCTAGACTCCAGCCCAACTCAGATTTTCAATAAACAAATGGCTTTCATGTCTAAAAAGTGTGAGCTGAATGGTGTGTATTTTATTTTGCAAGACGTTAAATTTTTTTTAAGAGAGTTTTGTGACATTATTGGGTGAGTTTATGTTTTTATGTTTTGCTATATCTTGGTACATTGGTTTGATGGATATTATTGCTTATGTTGATGCAGGTACTTATAAAGTTTCAAAATGTTTGCCAAGAATACTAGAGCTCATATTTAGTATTGATATGTATGGTAAACTGTCATATATAACAGAAATTCGCTTTATGACTCTTTATTTATTCTTTTTTAAGCTCATAAAGGAATCTTGCACTACTCTTACTTGTAGGGTGAAATTTTTAGACAACTGGCTTTTGGCATTGCTGATGAAAGAAATGTTAATATTGAATAACTTGGGAGTTCTGTTTGAGCACATTGGACAATTTACAATGTTTAATGGCTTGTCTCTTAGATGTTTTTCTTTACGATTAGCATTTTTTCTATTTTAAAATTATATGTAGAATGTGAAACTCAGAAATCGAATTCTCAATCGTGATTATTTTGATCCAATCAGATGGATGAAAGATGATGAACAAATAAAAAGTCAAGTCCATCTTTGTTTAAAAATCAAAATTACTTATAGCATTAAGTGAAACTAACAAATCCAATTCTTAAAGTTGCAACTGGAGGCAGTTCTAGCTCTTGCAGAATTGAAACAGGGACTCTCTGTATGTGGTTGCAAATGTTCTGTTTGCTTTTGGCGATGTGTTTTAGAGAAAGGCCATTCCTCTGATCACTCTTGTATGGGTAACCATGTTTGCGCTGAGAAGTGCACGTATTGTTCTCTCGAATTACACCAAGACCAGGAAAATGAAGTGGAGGAATGTAAGCATTTGGCAGGCCATGAAGGGAATCATGATTGCAAAATGAAAAATCATATATGTGCCGAGACATGTTCTTTATTTGACAAATCATCCAATTGCAGCAAATCTTGTTGCTTGACAGTTGGACATGAAGGTACTCATAAGTGCAATTCATCACAACATTTGTGTAACATGAAATGTTCCCTTCCGAGCTGCAAAAATCCCTGTGTCATACCGATTGAGCTTGGGGATCATGATAAACATGCCTGTCATGAAAGGTTTTGTCCCAAAGATTGCATCATGGAGGGGTGTCCTAGAAGCTGCGGTTACAAAGATCACTTCCATGAATTGACAAGTGATGAACATCTCTGTGGTGAGAAGCATGGTTGTCCTGAGGAATGTGAAGCCGATGGAATTTGTGAAATTCTCACTGAACTTGTGCGACACACACGCTCATTTGATGGCAGAAGAGGTTCCTTTGAGTACATACATTTATCTGAACAAAATGGTAAGAAAAAGAATTGTTGCATTGACATTCCACCTTTTAAAACATCCCATGATGGTGTACATCTTCACACACAAAATCCAGATGTTGTTCATCACTGTAACGCTAGATGTCAAACTTGCGGGTGTTTTTGTCCAAAACCTATTGATCATACTGGTTTGCATAATACTGTTCATGGGAACATGAGGAATGTCAATTTTGCATCAGACCAGGAAGAATTAGATATCCAGGGTAGAAAGTATGCTTGGGGGGAATATAGTGTGTTAGAAATGTGTAACCTGCATTATAAAGCACAAGGTGGGGGTCACATTCATTTGATTCCTTGTCCCATGAACGATGGTTTGCCTTGCACAAGTCATATCTATGATGGCTCTCGGAATGAGACAAGAAAATATGGCCCAGATGTGGATGTCCCAAAAGATGAACTTACCCATGAGACTTACTGGATGCAAATGCGGTTTGAAGATCCCTGTACTGAAGGCGATCAGAAAGAGTTTGCTCTATGCAATCATCTCTGCAGGTCAGAGGAGCATCAAGAAACTGATGGTAGTTCCACAAAATCTTATTGCACATGCCCCTGTACAAAGAACTTCAACGCCATCCTCTGGAGGCCACATAACTGCAGATGGTCACCGTTTTCTCTGTGACCATTTGAAGAATGTACCGCATCACGTGGTTTTTGTTATTGACAGGTCTGGTTCAATGTCTACTCCTGATATAAGACCAAACTTGGCCAAATGTATTCCTCGTCACAGTTGTAGGTTGGGCTGTGTGTCTGATACTGCAATTCTAGGATCTATTTTATTCAAGCATCTATTATTTGCATTCCATTCCAGCTGTCGTGGTTTCTACTTCTCAGTGGCAGCTACTTCATTATAGTATGCAGCGCGATGAGCAGAAGCCAGACGGAATGCTTTCTATTTTGAAATTGCGTGGATGGTAATAATATCCTTTCTAGTTTTGCACATATTAAGAGTACAAGAAAGATTGCCCCATATATGCATTGCTTCTGCAGGTCTGTAATCTGCACTCTGCTAGTATTTTCTCATATCTTCTTTGCACATTGCCAGTACTGACGTCTCATATATCAATTCATTTCACTAATCCTTGCACTTGAAAGGATACTCTCAACAAGTGCCTCTACAGGTCTACTAGTACAAATTCATGAAATGATAGCTGGGAAGAGATTTGTCTGGTAACTAGTACAAATTCCTTCCTTTTCGACCTCTTCCTTCTACATGCATGCCTTACTAAATACTTGCATATCAAAATCTGATTATCCCTACACAAACCACTGATCACTGTTAACATCATCTACTGGTACACGTAGAACAAAACAAAGAAGACATTACTCAAAGTTGAGCTGCAGGGTACGTTGTCTGTCAATATGCAGCTAAAGAGGCTTCCATAAATTAATGCAATAAAAACACACACATTACCGTTAATGACATCTTCTGTTGGAGGTTAAAAGGGTTGGGTTTGTGAGTATTTGCATGATATTGTCAAGAATGTAATGTGCAGAATCAAACATTACTGTGTCAGTGTGTAGCATGTAAGATAAGCATGACAGTTGAGGTATATATTCCTTAGGTTACTATTAAATGATCTTTGTGCTGTGGGCTTAATGGATCCCACACTATGAAATTGAAAGCAAATACCTAGATGGTGACCTTATTTGGCCAAACCTTCTGCATCCAATGATCAGGCTATTTTTTTGTAAACTTAGAAATCTAGATGCAAATCAACGGCTAATTATCCCAACACTAACCGTTGATCACTGTTAACATCATCTGTCGGTACACCCGTAAAACAAACGATGAACACTAAAGCTGATATAACTTGATTATTTCTAGAGCTGCACGGCATGTTGCCTGCCAATATGCAGGTAAAGGGGTTTCCAGAAATTAATGCATTAAAAAAGCACACATTACCATTAGTACCATCTTCTGTTGGAGTTAAAAGAGTTTGTCAATATCTGCATGATATTGTCAAGAATGTATATGTGCCGACTTGAGCGTCATTGTGCAGCAGCATGTGAGATAAATTTGTCAAGTTAGGTATATATTCCTTAAGATACTAATAAATTATCTTTGTGCCATGGGCTTAATAGCCTGAGCATCTCGTGCCATGAAATTGAAAGCAATTATTGAGATGTTGACTCTTATTTGGCCCAATTTTTCTTGGCATTCAAACTTTTGCATGTTAAGATTTAGCTATTTTTTGTGGAGCAAGAAATCTGTTTTTTAGTAGAATTCAGGAGTGAGAAATCTGTTTTTTTAAGTAGAATCCAGCCCAACTCATGTTTTCAATAAACAAAGGGTTTTCATGTCTAAAAAGTGTAAGCTTAATAGTGTGTATTTTATTTTACAAGACGTATTAAAATTTTTTAGAGAATTTTGTGACATTATTGGGTGAATTTATGTCTTTATGTTTTGTTACATCTGGGTAAATTGGTTTGATGGATATTTTTGCTCATGTTGATGCAGTTACTTATAAAATTTCAAAATGTTTGTCAAGAATACTAGAGCCAATACTTAGTGTTGATATGTATGGAAAAATGTGATACATGAGAAATCGGGGTTATGACTATTTATTCTTTTCTTAGCTTATAAAAGAATCCTGCACTATTTCTACTTATAGGGTGAAATTTTTGGACAACTGACTTTTAGCGTTGCTGATGAAACAAATGTTAATATAGAATAACTTTGTTAGGGTCGCACCCTAACCCCCTTATTTATGTAATGGGATCACGTCATAGTCAAGAGTCAATAAAGCCCATATTAATAATTGTAAGTGGTTAATCCGCAATTAATAACGGAACCACAGTTAGTTGCAAATGGGCCGTAGTATTAGATAGATGGTATTAATAAAATCCATGGTATTGGCCCGTGGTATTGCATGTAGGAGTCATATATAAGGGATAGAGACTTCTTGCGAGGAGCATCGTGTCTTATTTTGTAATCGAGCTCTGCTCTATTGGAAGTTGCCCCCTTGAAGAGGCAAGTGAACATTACTCTCTGAATAATAAAATCATTGCTATTCTGTGTTTTGGGTATCTTTTCTTCGCATATTCTGTATTTGGGTATCATTTTGCAGGATAAGAGCATAACAAGTGGTATCAGAACACTTTCCAGGGCCAGTGGATCTCCAATTCTTAGCAAAAAAGTTTTTTTGGGCTAGAGACATGTTCCGACGTCTTTAACCACGGGATCTGTCGTTGAGCGCATAAACCTGCGGATTTGGGGAGGCATGCACGCAGGAAATACAAGAGGTGGTCATGTCTATTGGACTCCCTTGTACCCCTGTGGGTACCCCTTCGAGTAGTAGCGCATTAGACAGAACCGCGCACGGACTGTCTTCCACGTACCCTCTGGGTATCTCGGAAGCCCCCTAGGCTCCCTGGAAACCTCGCCATAGATAAACCGTCAGTCGTCTTGTGGCTACAGTACACCGAGAACAACACTCGGAGAGATTACTTGCCCGTATGATAGGGTAGTCGGGTTGTACGGCTAAGGGTACGGTGGATCCTCCTTAGTTAGAGCCCTGAAACATTAGGCCGAGTACTACTACCACACCCTTATGTATATTGCGATCTGTAGCACCTAACACTCCTCAAGACCATAGTTCCCTTTTCTATCGGGGGATCACACATCATCTATTCCAGATCCGCTTGTGCAAAGGGGTGCAGCAGCAGCAGACATCAGTCCCGCATTAGATCCAGCAGATCCGCAGCAGCAGTCTGTTCCGCCGCCATCCGATCTGCCATTCAGATCTCTCAGATTCACCAGATCGGAGTTTTTGAGAAGGGTTCCTATACCGGGGTATAATTTTCGCAGGACTTTTGGCCGCATTGACATTTTGAGGATTTGGTGACTGCAGTATTGATCAGGGAGTAAAACTCCGTTATTTTGAGATCTACCAGGGCGCTTATTGGTGATCTAGCCCATCAGAATCAGGACGACGAGCTGAGCATGGTGGTACCATTAAATTATTAGTGAATTTTTTTTTGGCAGTCCCAATTTTCATCAGGTTGGTGTATGGTAGCAACTAGAGCTCAAGCGATGGCCAATGAAAGGATGGACAAACTTGAAGAATCCATGCAATCCCTCAGCAATCTGCTTAACAGACTATGTAGCCAGATCGAGAAAATAATCCCGAAGGACAAGGAGCAAGCCCACGAGGAGGCGTATAATGGCAATGGATACCATGAGGGTGAGTCTAGCCACTCTCCTCACATCTGGCACACCCACCAACAACCCAATCAACGACCTCCCAAGTTGGATATGCATAAATTTGATGGTTCTCACCCGTCGGCATGGATAGCACAAATGGAGCAGTATTTCAAACTGAATCGCATCTTAGATGATGCGACTCAGTGTATGTTGGGGAGCATGTACTTGGACAATGAAAGGTGGCAATGGTGGGAATGGCATCAATGTTGCAGTGGATCTTTTAGGACTTGGACCCAATTTACAAAAGCTCTTCAAGACCGTTTTGACCAGGAATCCTCTTTTTTAGGTCGTCTTACTAAGCTTCGACAGACTGGTACAGTGGAAGAATATATTACAGCTTTTGAAGCCTTAGCCTTCCATACTTGGGGTCTCTCCGATATGTTCTACACGGAATGTTTTATCAGCGGTCTTAAAGAAGCTATCAAAACCCAAGTCCTACTGCACCACCCTCCCACATGGACGGAGGCTTGCAAGATAGTTCGTAACGTGGAACGTGCATTAGCAGCCCAATACAGTCGCCCAAATTTCTCTGCTAAAGGTCGCCCCCCACAGGTTCACAACACGACTCAAACACTTAAGGTCCAAAAGGTGTCACCTGCGGAAATGGCCGAAAGAAGAAAGCAAGGCCTATGTTACTACTGTGATGAAAAATACTCCCTAGGTCATAAATGCAAGGAGCCCAAATTTTTTCAAATTGATGCCACTGACTGCAACTCAACAGAGGAAGATCCACCACTGAAGGAACATGAGCCGCTAGAAGAAGACAACTAAAAGGACAATGTCTCTGACGAACCAGTTATTTCGTTGCATGCTTTGGCAGGGATTTCTTCCCCTCAAACTCTCAAAATCAGAGGTTTTATTAAACATCGCCCAGTAGTAGTCTTGATTGATAGTGGAAGTACACATAATTTCATCCATTAAAAAGTCGCAGAAGTAGTGCATTGTTTTGTACGAGCAGTTTCTAACTTCCAAGTTCAAATTGCGGATGGAGGCACAATGAAATGTGAAGGCCGTTGTGAAAATGTCAAACTTCAAATGGGGGATTATTAGTTGAAAATTCACATGTTTGCGATACACATGGGGGGTTGCGACATTGTCCTCGGGGCTGAATGGCTCCGCACTCTTGGGCCAATCACAATGGATTTCCAGGAGTTGTATATGAGTTTTAAGCAGAACAACTACACACATACTCTCCGTGGACTCCAGATGGGAGCCCCCTCTATCATCAGCTCGCATAGGATGGAAAAATTGTTAAAAAAGGGAAATCATGGAGTTGTAGCTCAATTTAATGCCATCTAGGCAGTCGAAACCAAGCCGCCACCAATTCATCCTGAGATGCAACAGATTTTAAATAACCATCTGCCGGTCTTTGACAAGCCTCATGAGCTTCCACCCTCGCGAGGGTAACATGATCATAGCATCACCTT